>KN502979.1:86112-111505 GCA_000787155.1 Scartelaos histophorus | reverse complement strand
TATTATTATGCATTTTGTCTGTAGGGTTTCTAAAGCCCAAGTTTGATAAGTTTAATGCCATTTTGTGGAACTTTCCAGACAAGCACGAACATACTCAGTTCAGTTCAGTTAAGTTCAGAAGACTTTATTTCTTATTATTTGTTGCATTAATGAAGACAAGCATTTTTTCCTCCTCTGGCTATTCTATATTTAGATGTTCCTGACTTCACCATGTTTTTTTCCTCTGCTTGCTTTGGTCCCAGTTTATCATGTGAGAGAAACTACAGTCAACCTTATTGGAAATCTCTACCATCAGCTCCAGCTTCACAAACATTTAACCTTGGAGGGCCCTTTTCTTAACACTTATATCACGTGTGTCAGCTCCTGTTTACTTGCTCAATCTCTGTAGCTCGTGTAGCTAGGAGTAATGCCTCACCAGTGGAAAACAGCTTACCAGATGAGATCACAGGCGCATAGCATGTTCCCCCCTTTGCATCGCCTCTGAGACTGTGTGACTATTAGTGCACATCCTACCAACATAAACAGAACATCTGAACACAGCTGCTCAAATGGAAAGCCTGGGGGCAGATCAACAGATAGAGGCAAGCTCTCAGGAGACACCAGCAACCTACTATCATGCTCCACAGCTGTGCTCGGCAAGATACACTAATACTGTCACTGTGATCAATGTATCTCCATGACTTTGCAGCTGATTGTGTGGAAGGAGTAGACTTCAAAACAGCACAGGTACAAGGAGAGGTGTGTGGGCTGAAGTAGAACCAAGAGACATGCAGTTTATGTCCTCACTCAGTTTAATTTAAGGCCTGATTTATGCCTGCTATGGGTTGGACGATACACAGCATAATTTTTCTAGTTGATCGTCCGTCTCTTGCTTGTCTCCACTGAAATGTTATTACTTTTTAAAAAATGGTTTATAGACAAAAAGTCCTGTGTTGCACCAGGGAAAGTTACAAACCAGATCTGTAGAGAGGCAACCCCACCATATAAAAATGATATATACATACATTTAACCGCATCATCTATATGCGACTGTCACGTGACACCTGTGTCATGTAACACAGGTGTCACGTGACAGAGACTATAAAGGTCAAAGGTACACAGATTGACTTTCTCTTCCTGAGCAGGCCTAACACATGGTCATTTGTGGTGTGCCACATTAAGGTGTTTTTGTATATTTTATATATCTTGCTGTTAAAAGACTAATTTGTTTTTGTAAATATCATTTTAAAGGGTCCTAACAGTCCAGATTGGAGGTATGCATTTAACATTTATCTGATTGTACAATTAAGATGTATAGAATGATACTAACTGCACTGTGCTTGCAGGCTCAGTGCTGCTTGCCATTTTTTATTAGTTTTGAGTTTGGTTTGTTAATCCGTGGTAGCTCTGCAGTGGGTATAGGCTGTAGGTAGCTGGGTGTGGAGGGGGCTCACTTTAGAGGGTGACCTTATTTATAGTTATTGGTAGTGGTGGTACTTGTAACTGGGTTTTTAGTTATGGTAGCTGTTTTCTTTGTGTTAATCTTGTTTATTTTTTCACTTAGCATGTCACCCCAGCTTGACAAAATGTTGAAGATTGGTCAGGGAACTAATTAACACAGCCATAGCAGAGTAAGAATGTGTAATAAGAATTAGTAAAGAACGGAGTGAACGTTTATCTACCAGCAAAACATATTAGAATCACATCCGTATGTATATAATTAATTCCTCAGTTTGTTATAGTTTACACTGATTACTGGAAAGCCTATATTTGCCAGATTTCTGTTATAAAAAGTTTGAGAATCACCGTTGCAATGCGCACACACCTACACAGTCACAACCACTAGCAACAACAAGTTTCCTTCAATAAAACACACCATCTGACTCACAAGGAAGGTCACAAGGTCGAAACAATGTTTTGCGGTAAACTTCAGAGTTATATATTGCAGCTTGGTAAGTTTTTATGTACAAGTGATGAAACTTGTGTTGTGCTGCAATAATGTATCTCACAGAGGGAGGAAGAGAAATGGCCAACAGTCCCACAATGTATACTGCATACTAATGATCTCCAACAATACTTTTCACATCAAATATTTCACATTTACATCCAATGACTTGGGAAAATGTAACATACTAGCATTTGAGACAAACATCAATATCAATTTAGGAATCACTTGTGTACTTAAGACCGGCAAAAGAAGAGTTGCAGAAGAGGTCGGGATGTGAGTACTTCACTGAGCCAAAAGAAAAACTGAAAAAAAAAGGCTGGTACTGAGGATTAAATTACTTTTTGTGAAGAGCTAAAAGGGGGAAAAAATCCAGGCACACTGACTGTGTAGATTAAAAGTCTTTTATTACATGGTGGAACGCCAACACATTTTGACCGTTTCGACCATTTCATCATGATGAAAAGCCCTGAAGACGGCCACAGTGGTAACAGTGTTACCAAAAAAGTGCCCTTTAATTTCCATTTCCGTTTTTGCCATGGTTTTACATCTGAAGGTGTATTGTTTTACACTTAATGAAATGAATATTAGCCATTTTCTGAAAAAAATCAGTTTTTCAGTGACGTGTTTTTTTTTGTTATTGTCACTCAAAGAAAATCACCATTACCCCTGAACTACTGCAGAGTTCAGTCACTATTAAGATCGTTTTACTATAAATCATTATATAATTACTCATTAAACCTGACACTATAGAGACTATAGACTATAGAGCCGGGAATAAAACAGTGTGAGGTAATTAACTGAAAATCATGCACGGGAAAGTCTTTGCATAGAAATATTAAGTGTAGAGCCATTGTTTTCACATCTCTATTCTACAGTTATACATTCTTACGATCGCTGAGAAAAATTCTGAGAAACATTGGATTGTGTGGTGTGGGCATGGCAGGTGATATCAGGTGTGACTTGGTGTCTTACTGAGCTAATGGGCCTGTGCTTGTTCTTCCTCTATGTGTTTATACAGTACACTGTATACTGCAGAAGTGTGGGGCCATTGGAGAGGTGTAGCACCGTGGGGCTTAGCTGTTTTTATGAGTTTCATGATTAAAGGCCTGCAGCTGAGTAGACTCTTTTTATCTCTGTCCATGTCTATTTGGATTTCTCTATGGAGCATGATCCAGTGAGATGAGACAACACTCGAAATCGTACATTCAACACTGTCAAAATTTCAACACATAATTAGGTGCCGCATGACAGAGATATGAAGGTAATGGGGCCATGTGTGTGTAAGGAACGGTGTCTTTGTAGATTAGATAATGAAATGCCTCAGAACTATGCTTTATTCTCAACGGGCCAGATTAAGTTGAAGGTGAAAGTGACTGAAGAGAAAATACTCTTCATAATTAGCAGCAGCATTAGATTTAATTTTGACTCTGTTACGCAGTATTCCCCCGTCTCTAGAAGCCAAGCTGTGGGTTAATTGAGACAAACTCCTGAAATCATTAAGAGCAATGATTCTGTCTACACACAAATATGAAGCGCTCAGTTAAAATTATGTTGCTTATGACTGAAAGTTTAAATGTGCTCACACGCTTTACCTTAGACTTTGGGTCACAGTTTTCATAACCTTAGAAGTTTGAGCTGATATGATTTGGATTCAGCACATCACATTAGAAGTCAGTATTTGAACATTGTAAGAATTATAAACACCAACAAAAAGCAGAAGAGAAGTAAAGGCAGATCCTAAACTCTTAAACTTTTCAAACCTTTTGAGCCCAGGGACAGTCAGTGTCAGTATGAAAATACTCAAGGAGCCCCAAACAGTCCTCAAGACAATATCACAATAAAATTCAGAAGTTCAAACCATATTTATATATCTTCTATTTCTCATATTCCTTGTTTTATTAGTTTAGTTGTTTCCATCAGAAACATTATCTATTTGGGCTTGTATATCATCAGAGACAGTACCATGTAAATAATGTTCAGTGTTATTACAATTTTTGGGGGACCCCCAACACACGCCCCAGCAACCTCCTGGGCCCCACTCTGGGAACCACACCAATGACACACTGCAATAAAGCTTTGGGATTGTGTCACCCCATCTCAAAGACTTTATCCTTATAGAGTTTCCCATTGGAGTTTCTAAGATGCTAATTACTAAACTCAGCATTCATTCTAAAGTATTCTGACACTATAGTTTGATGAGTATATTTACATCTCTTTTGTTGACTTACTTTAATTCTGGATCAAGTTTTTGTTGTTCAATCCTGAGCTCTATGAGGTCACACACAGCACTGGTGTAACATCTGCAGTTATGCAGAAAACAGCAAAACAACATTTCCGGCAAACCAAACAATATTTACTTAATTTCACCTTGTTTGTTCAAAACAAGTAGGTGAAGAACACTCTTGGCATCTCTACATTCCCAAATCCTCCATGGACCTTGTGTCTTTGATTACGCTGCTGAAAGGCATGTTATTGGGCAGTGCCTGCAGGGAGACAGGACCACAGATGTAGGATAGCTCCTGGTCCCTGAGGTGTCCAGGCTTCTCAAAGCTTTTCTTTCCTTGTGTCTCCCACACAAATGGATCAGAGTTTTTGATCTGCACCTTATTACAGTAAGGCAGTTCCTGGCCACTATTTCTGATGTTGCACAAAATAGAGCCTTCTCCTACAATACTAGGTTAAAGGTTTATGTGAATGTGAAATGTTTAGGTGAATGTGAAAATGCTATGGAAAAAATATTTTCACAATTTATTTAGGTGTAGACAGCTCACGTTGTTGGACTGAGATGGAGTAGAGTTTTGAAAGGTTAAAATATACAATTTATAATTAAATGCTAAAGAAATATTTTCAATACAATTCATTTAGATAAAGGAGAGTTATTTCTCAATAGAATGATCATTCTTTGAGAAGCATCAGGTTCACAAACTTTTATCTAGTGCCTTGTCGGGGGCATGTTTTCTTTGTTCATATTTTGTTTTTCTACATATGTCTTTCTGGGTTGATATATCTACTGTATATATATGTATGTATGTATGTATGTGTGTGTGTGTGTGTGTGTGTGTGTGTGTGTGTGTGTGTGTGTGTGTGTGTGTGTGTGTGTGTGTGTGTATGATAGATACACACACACACAAATATATATATATATAGATAGATAGATAGATATATTGCAAGAAGTCATTTATATTTGCAGTACGTTATTAATAAGTGCCGGCTGATCCAATTAACCGCACAAGGATGTAAACAGTAGGACTGACAGAAGCAAAAACAACAGTGAATCATTTCTCTCTGCAAAACAAACAACAAAGCAACACAGAGTCAAGTAGACATTTTGGCAGTTCTAAGCACACACTGTCCAATCACTTTATTCAAAATGATCACATAAACTGGGGATGCATCACTAAACTTTCACTATTTTATGAAACACATGCTGAGCAATTAAGTTTGAATTTACAGGTCTCTAGTTTAATAAAGGAGTTATCTTTATGGAACAACAACAAACTTATGAAGCATAGACTGCTTTAGTGTACATCAAAAATGACTTATGAATTGTTATAATTTATATTGCACAGTGTTAGTGAGGTAAACAACGTTGAAGAGAGGCAAATTGTCTGTGGTACCCTGGCTATTTAGAATGAAAGTAGCATCCTGACCAAAATAAAACAGAAAAAAATGAATTATGCACAGAATGTAAAAAAGCCAGTCAGTTTTTGGTTCAAAGTCAAAAAAGTGGTACAATGCATTTCTAGTAGCATAATATGAGAAAAAATGCAATGTTTGATAACTTGCAGATCATTGTCAATAACAATATATCAAAGCAATACAAAAGCGATATTTCATCATCATATAGTAAGGATATCAAGTTAAATTTTACTACATAAATCTGTAAATAACTCCCTATGAATAATTTAGTAGAATAATCTTTTGTTATGATATGAAAAATGTTACCCAACATAGCAATATAGAATACATTTTGTGACAGATCATGCTATACTATAAACCTTAGTTGAAAATGGTGGTAATGATGCGTAGCTGTCATAGCATGTCACAAAACAATGACTTTACCTTATGCAAAGTTGAAAACAAAAGACTTCCAACCCCAGGAAATGCACGGGAAGCTATTGGGGTGGACTTCTTTTTCTTTCTTATTAAAAACCATTGACATGGTCTGCAGAATCATTATGAAATACCTCTTGGCAAGAAATATTCTGGTGAGTACAAAGACAAGAGGAGATGGTATTCATTTTACTGCACAGGGCTGAATAAACAGTTTAGAGGCCCCTGTGACTGTATGTGCAGTTTTATAGTCATTCATTTACTCATTGCAATTATAATCTCACCATTGCTGACTTGACAGAAAAATCAGGTCATTTTATTATACAAGTCAATACAAACCAATCTCTAAAAGGTATGCATCAAGGCAAGAAACACTGACAGGATTTTTGATTGATTATTTGTTGTATCTATCAATATGTGTATTCGTATAATATATTCAGCAATGCAATTCAATGGAACACATATATAGTACAATCACAACAAAATATAACCTGATAAAATAGTACTTTCATTTGCAATCATTCATTTTGAAATGGATCCCGTTTGTATTGCATCTTGAATCAATAAATTTACCTTCCCTTGACAATCTAAATTATTGATGTATGCCAGATGACCATTTTAATCAAAGATGGATTCTCTAAACCTTAATCATAGCCAATTCAGGAAGTTAAAAACTCAAGAGAAATCCTCAAAGGAAAAAAATAGACCACAGTTATATAATATGGACTCATTTCAAAACACTGCAGACAGACTAGACAATTTGCATTGAGACAAAAGCATATGTTATTGTGCTTTGTTGGTGAGCTACTGCTAGAGCATGAGCAGCACAGACTCATAAATGAATAAATAAACATTTTGACACTGTTAACTTATTCATGCCCAGCTTTCAGTGGCTGAAATATACTCCAAGCTTTCACATGCCACTGAGAATCCTTGAAAGTGAAATGTGCAAATCCAATAGCAGCATGAAAAATGAATCTGAGTGTCTGTCCCGCTCCCAGAATAACACCAAGTCACCGTGGCCTCGTTAAAGGACTTCCGAAACATCAGTGAATATATATATATAGGCAGTATTATTTACAACTAGTCGTAAACTATTTTAAAAATCTATGTCAAAATCAAATCATCAAAAATGCATCATCATAGCATTTCTGTTTGGGGTTGACACAGCAAATCATCTCCATTTTAGTAGCAAACCAATATTTGCATACAGATTTAGCCTGTGGTTAAATGTTCTGTGGGTAATGTGTGTCTGCTCCATTTATTCAGGTTTGGAACCATCATACTTTGTGACTAAAAATGTATAACAATACTCCCAGATCCATGATAAGAAGTATGATTTCACGCATTAGGCATAACCTTATATTGCCTCAAGTGGTGCTTTTCAGTACTTTCAACATACACTGTATTTCTCCTCAGGAAAGTGTATAGTAATCATCTGTCTCAATATCTTGAATCTGAGGGATTAAAGGTCCTATAGAACGCAAAATGGACTCTTCTGAGCTTTAAGCCATGTTAATTACCTCATCAAAAGTTGTGGTTTGTTTCATTCATTCATGTATTTCTACATGACATCACAAGGTAGAACAGGGTGCTTTCTGTTTGAGTAAAGAACACAGCCTAAATATGCAGGTTTGTGTGTTAAATGTGTGAATGAAACAAAACACAACTCCAAGTATGTTTATGATGAACAACATTATTACATAAATCAGAAAATAATAAGCGGTTAGTATTTAGTAATCTAGTAATTTAGTAGTAATTTAGTAACCTGTAAAACGGTTCACAATGTATTGAATCTGACGGATTAACATTAACAACACCTAAATCTCATCAAACAATAAACATTGAATGTTTATGACTGAGGTCATACATCAGTTTTTAAAAGGCTTGTGAAGAGAAAGAAGAGAAAGAAGAAAAAGTTTCATTCTCATAAATTGCGACCTGGTTTCTATCATGTATCCATAACTGTGAGTACATTTAGCACCGCACCGGACAGACTATTGCGGACTAAAAGCAGTGCATTATGTTTTCTGTCACAACTGTACTTCAAGCCCAAGGATAATGCACAGTGACCATAAAAGGATAAAGGTAAAGGAACACAGAGAGAGAGAGAGAGAGAGAGAGAGAGAAAGAGAGAAAAAAAAAAACACAAAAAAATGGTAACTGCAGCTAGTTCTATGTCTTGCACAAGGATGTTATGGAAGCAGTATGGGCCAAGGGAAAGGTAGTCCATAAAATGGTGGTGGACTGCCTTAAATATAAAGAAATACATAGAGATCTGCAGCTCAAAATAGTTACTGCCACTCAAACACACAGTCTACATGCAATAAACATGGAAAAAAACAAGAACATTACTCAACAGGACAAACATGACACTGCATAGAAAAAGTAATGTCATCTTAGTGTAGAACGGCCATGCAGAAATGTCATAATGTACATATTATGCATTAGTTGTATTGTTATTAATATTTAAACATGTTTAAAAACTTGTCTTGTATGTATTTCATTGGAATTCTTATTCCAGAAATTGCAGTATTCACCGCCATCATCATTCGAGTTGTATTATTTTCCGCTGTGGACGGCGAATAAGAATAAGAATGCAGTGTTGACTTCTTAGTAGACAAGAACCCTGAACATTTTATACAAATGAGCACGCATAATGTCACTTGAAAAGTGTACAGGTTATCTACTGGTTACATAATAATCCAGAGGAAATTAAATTGGAGGCTCGGAGCCTCAAAAAAATTATCAAAACAAAAAGCTAAAAAATGTGTAATAAGGGTCCTTTAACAGGTCCGTACACATAAACATTTACATGCAAGATACCATCCAAGATCGGACAACGTAAGTTTATGCTCTCCAATATTTGCATGCAAAAATAATCAGTCAGATGTTAAAGATAATGTATGTTTATTCTTTAAAAGGACTCATTATAACTTTTCTAGTATGTATAGTCCAGAATTAGAAAGAGCAATTTAACTTTGTACTTGGGGGATATTTGGTATTCAAAAGACAGTAATATATTTCATTATAAAATCAGCTTGGTCACAAAAGGGAATGGAAATGGGACTGCTTAAGAATAAAAGATTAGCACTATGCCAAAACTGGTTCACAAAATGAGAATTCAAATGTGTACTTGATTGTGGCAAAGGCATAAATATGAATGCATCTTTAGCAAAAAGACTGTAAAAGATTGCAATTAAGTTTAAGAATTTACGGAGACTGTGATGATAATTAAAGGCAGTTGCCTCCTTAGTATAAATGCAAAGTTAGCTATGTATTTAACCTTATGTAACAGCTGGCTAATAAACCATTTTGCATGTTAATGATTTTATATGTAATTGCTTCCGCGAGTGACCAGCATACAGCATACTATATTTAACCAATCATCATAAAAATCTATAACTCAGGGTGCTTATTATTCGAGCACATACATGTTAAAATCAACTTGCAGCTTGGGACAGTGGTGTTTTAAGTTGGTCGATGCCCATCTCGTTCTGCTCCAACAGAGACAGAGAGAGCATCATAAGTCTAATGCACAATGAATGGCTGTAAAAGAAGAAAGAGCAGTCTGGACTCCGAGTAGAACCGCTAATGAGATGCTTTTAAAAGACATAGCCTTGCAACTGCCCAGCCGCCTGATGCTTAGGGGAATAGCAGGCATGTAAACACACTGAAAATAATGCCTCATACATACACAGGGAAATGGACAGCTTGTTACGCTAAACCAAGGCTGTCTTCTTCAGCTAATGAGAGGAGAGGAAGGCGCGGGATGAGAGGAGACAGGAGCATAATGGTGTGCAGTGCAGTGAAAGTGCCGTGCTAAAGTAAAGCTGGAGAAAGGATTACGGTTGCGTGACAAGAAATACCGTGTGCATGCTATTCTCCCATACCTTTGGCGTGGTTCCCAAACACTATCTGAATTAAGGAATGCATTAAATAGTTCTGAGATAGGAAGTAGAGCATGCAGTTGATAAAGGATAGCAGTAAATAAAGCATTATCTGATCCATGTGACAATTTGCATATTTGGACAGATTGTTATATTATATTATTATTATATTAATGCTTTGTTTAATGTTTAACACAACTGTATGCTTAAAGTTGCCAGTTCTCTCCTTGTTATGTCTGTAATGTTCAACTATGACAATATTAAATTTGCCATTTGTTCAATTACAGTTACAGTTCAATTATAGTACAATTACAGTTTTGTTGCTCCTAAAAAAAGCAAAGTAAGTATGTATTACTTAACTGTAAGTGGGGCCACTGCTCTACAGATTTGCAAAACTGACTTATAGTGGACTCACTGACTTATCTCCTTGGGAATAGATAAGTTTAATAATATCTCCACAGAGACGAGCAAGTGGCAAACCCTCCATCAGTTAAATGTTCTGTCCTGCTCTGACTGAAAGACAAGCAAAGTTTGTAGATATTTCCAATTGGATCCTAAAAACTTGCAATACAATTAAAAGGTGGCTCTTAAGAAGATCATGACATTAACATTTTGCTCACCTCTTTAATGTCATGATATCAAGACATTTTTCTTCTGAATTAGTAGATCTAGAAAGGAAAAGAGAATTTTCCCATTTCAAACAAGGTTGTAGCAGTGTTTTTTTAACAGCAGCAGTCCAGAATATAGATATCTTAGTTGATTAAACGCACATAGAAAGAGCCCAGGTTTGATGGAAATCCTGGAAAACCTTTGTACTGTAATTACCGGACCATAAATGGCCGGACCACCTGAATATAAGCCGCATCGACAAAATTTTGACAAAATTTTAGAATTGTACATATATAAGCCGCACCTGAATATAAGCCGCAGGTGTCCGCTTCTTCAAGAATGTTTTCAAGTTCGGGCCATCTGCTTTTATTGCCTGAAAGTGTTTGTCAGTTAGTCAGGCTGCTGTCGTCACCGTCTCACCATCGTCTCACTGATGCCGAGTTTACGTGCAGCGGCTTTATGTCCTTCTTCCACAGATCAGTCGCCTTTAACTTAAAAGCTGCATCATCTGCATTTCTTCGTGTGTTTTCCATGAGGAGGGTGTGTGCATGAAGTGTAAAATAACTGTTCAAAACACAATCAAACGAGCATCTTCCTCTGCACATCCCCCCGTCTCTCCCCGTCTCTACTGCACATGTCTCCTGCACAAAGAGACGCTGTCGGATCTTGGATCTTGTCAGAGTCTCGTAAGATTTCAGCAGATTTCAGACTCTCCCGGGGGCAGGGCTAAGTTATGGATCAGGTATTTGTTGACGTCCGACTACTGATGTTTGAGACGTTTCTTCTCGTCATTTACACCTCATTTGCATTTAACGCATACGGGTAAGACGTATCCCCCTCCCTTGTGTTAATTTAGCATCATCACTTATTTTATCACATGGCAAACTGTTTTAGTGCTGACAGCATCGCTAGCTAATGCTACAACTTAATTTTAACCCTAGATCCATGTGTTCACCGCACAGACAGCGGCGTTTTCTGCACTTGCGTATCCGCTGTGTTGCCAAAAAAATAATTCGTCCATATATTAGCCGCACCGTTGTATAAACTGCAGGGCCCAAAGGGCAAGAAAATAGTAGTGACTTATAGTCCAGAAATTACGGTATATTTCCTCTATAAACATGCACTACTACATGTGTGGAGAGTTACTCATTTTCTATTCCCACTACATAGTCCCAGATGCATTGTTCTACTGAGAGCTGCTGCTAGTGACAATGATGATGGAAGGACGCTCCAAATCAAGGGCACTTAAAGCCACATACAAAGGCCTTCCTAAACCCAACCGACACAATGGTACAGTCGACATGGTGCCCAAGGGCATACACATCTATTGTGAACGACATTGCATTTTAAGCCAGGACCCCCTTGCTCCTGACAATCCTTTTAAGCTCTGCTCTCGAGGGGAGAACAAACATTTTCTTCACCGTTACATCATGGGTCATTTACCTCTTGTCCTGTTAAACCTCTTTGTCTATATTAGCGTCCGTGCCATGCCAGCATTAAATGGCCTCTTCAATTAACATTTGCTTATTACATTAGATCCCAATATAGCATCAGTCTGACCTTCATGGCAATGTAGGGGATAAATGCAATACAAGAAAAACACAATACATCAGAAAGGATGCAACAAAGGATTGTCTACATATGTGAATGCTATTTTGACCAGGCCACATTTACCTTATTTTACAAAACTGACTGACATGAAATTCACTGGATCTTGTTGGTGTTCAAACAGAGACATAATGGTAGGTAAAATAAATCTTTTTCTAAATTCAACCTGCTCTTTATTTCTCAAAAAAAAAAAAAAAAAAAAAAAAAAAAAATACAGCAAACCCTTCAGCACCCTCGGGTTAGAACCAGTGAAGAAGTCATCAAGAACAGTTCTTTAAAAGCCAGTTTTTAAAGCAACTATGCTATGATCGCTATGAGTCACTACCGCTATAGCAAAAGACATTTCACACACTGGCATAATTAGTGCAACATAAGCCAAGAGGACAATTTTATCAGGCTACTAACTAATTCAGGGAGTGAAACAGAGTATAAAAGGTCAAGTGACATGTCTGTCTGCATGCGTGCTGGTCCCAAATGTGGAGCTCCGCAGATGGCTCCGCTCTGAGGCTTTAGACAGCCAGGGGACTGTAAGGGAGGGCTGCTCACACTACTCAAGACATCAGCTATCAACATACATACAACGCATAATGTGGCCAACTTTTGTTAAACTTTGCATTTGTTTCTATGTTTTTTATGACCTAATCTGTTTACATATTACATCCTAATCCCTTCATTTACTAGGCATGTAAATAGTAAACTACACTGTAAATAGTGTAGTTATTTTATAGTGTTACTCAGATTACCATTTAAAAGAGTCCAAATTTGCAAAATACTGAACAATACCCGGCATAATACCAAAAGAGGTCAGATCAGAACTGTTGTGAGTAATTTTCCACACTATCCACTACAATTTGTTTAAAACCTGTCTTCAAACATAACATAGTATATTAAGGATGGAGCAATGAGAGGAGTATCCAATATTTATCTCATTGCAAAGAAAATGTAACCAGGAATGAAAAATTGCTATTAGAGCAAAGTCTCTCAAAGATATCCAAGAAGGATCAGACATCTCTGACGTCTTGCTGTCCGTCGTCATTTCCACATTAATAAAATATGTCTACAGTGGGACTCCAATATAAGCCCCGAACACAGATATCTTTTAGTGAAGGTAGCAATTAGTCCAGTGACCTTGAGAAATCATTAATTCTTATATCAAGAGATAATTACAATCAAATGATTAAAGTAGAGACTGACGATTATCTGTAGCCTTCTGAGAGCAGAATCAAAGACAGGTGGAAAATGAAACTAAACACATTCAGACAGAACTATTACATCATACTACATGTTGCGCTTATGTTGTCTGAATACAGCAGTGCTTGACCAAAATCTTTCAAACCTACATTTCCAACAATAATGCAAACATGTTGGCAATAAAGCTGGGCATTTATGAATCTACAATGCACAACGTTTCCCTTTAGCTCAGCATGACAGGCAGTTGTAATCAGTAATAAGCAGGCCTCCCGTTGTCCTCACAAGAGAGGCAAATACAAGATGGCTTTGTAATTTCAAAAGAGGGTCTCATTTTAATCTGCAAGCCAGAGAAGCTTGAGTTTTTGTAGCAGTATGTTGTCTTTGAATTTGTTCTTCTATTGCCATATTCTCCCAACGTCCCAAAAGGTGTTTTTAGTCCCCTTCCCCCCATGAGAACAGCAAAATCTATGGTGGACCTCTCAAAAAGAACTTTCAAAAGGCTATCTTTGGACAAATACCACACAACTGGTTCCTATGACTACTGTAAATGGGAAATCAACGGTGGACTAATGGGAAAACACAGAGGATATTTTGTCTTTATGCCTTTAAATGAGGCACTAAAAGCTGAGTTGCAGAGGGAGAAATAATACTTCTTTACTTTTACATAAAACACATCTATAATGCAGGACCACCAGTAACTCCCACAGCTTCAGAATAAAGCAAATTCATATTCCTTTTTGTAACCTGTTGCTGCCTTCATGTGGAATACATTTTTGGTATAGCCTTTCTATGCTAAATGGTATGTGGAATCCTTCAGTTATTTGGTGACTTCTTTAATTTATTAATGTTATTTTGGGCAAGTGAACGTTTTTCATAAATAACATCTAAACGGACAGCGATGTAGTCATATCAACAGAAACAAAATTTGAAAAAAGCATGCGTGTAATATGCATGACTATTTTTACTTTTGCCCAAAAATGAGTGGGAAGAAGAAAAAACATTTATTTAATCATACCCCACTGTTTTTTAATAAAGAAGTTGAGTGACTAGCTCTTAGCAAAACTCTCTGGACAGACTTGACAGACATGCTTATAATACCACCAGATATAGGACAAGGACAAAGGTCTTACTGTCAGGGGGCTTATCTTCTAACAAACAAACTGCCATGTTGCTGAGGAGCTGTATAAAATTATGTTTTTTAGTGATGGGAGATACTGCTAAAGCAAAGAAAGCATTCATCTTGATTTTAGATTGCAATCACCCAGAGTAATCACAACAGTACATCAATATGTCATTAGAGGAACGCCGGTGTGTCATGTCTGTCCTGTTTTCATCGCTCTGCCATTGATCCAATAAAAGCCTTGAGCTGCTACACTGGCTCATACTTTACTTAAACCATCTAAAGATAAGAAGACTAGATTGGGCTTGCATGCTCATAAATCTAAACTGCAAATTTGACCCATGAAGGTTGCAGATATTGTGCGAAGTGTGAACATGTGCATGTATGTGTGTGTATGTATCAGAAGGATGAGCCCAGATCAAAGGGTTAATTGACTGTTAAGCTTCATGCTGCTGATATCAAAGTGTCTCATGATCACAATCTGCGCTTTGTGCTGGCCGGACACTGCTGCATCCTCTGCAAGGTCAGACACAACTTTGGTGCCATGGGGTTTCTTTGATCTCTAGTAGAGGTGCACTATGTAACTTTTCGGTAACCTGCTTGAGTCCATGAATGTTGCTTTCCTGTAAATGTTCCACAGTATGACATTAAAACTAACTATTATCCTTGTTATTCGTTAAGAGTTTATTGCTCAAAATGCGTCGTGTTGTAAGCAGCGTTGCCTCTAAACAGATCTGACCCATAATTTGGCCTGGTAACATCTCCTGCTTGTTTCCATGGAGATGGATAACTTTTATTTTACAGTATGGACAATTTCCGGCAAAGCAATAACATCTCCATGGAGACAAGAAGATGGCTAATAAATTGTATAGTGCACCTTTAATGCATTTATTTAAACATAAAAAAGAAAAGATGGCTGCTCCTTCATGGTCTTTAAAACCGTAATATAAAATGCAATCTTACACAGAAAATGGTGTATCTTGTGCACCGTATTGTCTGACTTCCTTTTTTCAGGAGCGCAATTAAACATATAATTATGCTGATTTGACAAGAGGTATTATGTAAAGTGTTATGCTAAAACAAAATGTGTACTTCTGCAGCAGCATTGGTGTTTTCATTGACATGTTACAGCTAAAAGCTATCCAGGTGAGCTATATCCTGTGTAGATCAGCACACCTCTAAATTTGTCCAAGGATAAAAACAATCAAGCAGATTCACTGTTGCGTGTTACTACTGTAAATACCACATGTGAGGAGTATATTTCCTTGAGCTCAATTAATCCCCATGCTAAACAAAAATGTTACAAAGGATTATAAAGAATCAGATGGATTAATTAGTGCAGATAATTGGTATGTTTACATGTAAGAAGCCAAGTTGTTAGTAAACCAAGGATCTGACAGAAGTACAGGAGCGCGAGGGAATTGCATCTGTTCATTCTCCTCAAATATCTAACACAGGCCTAACCTTCCTCCTCACGCCTAATTACTCCACACACTCCTCGCCGCCTCTGCCTCAAGTCTGATTCCAGCACAGATTACATCAGCACAGTCGACCGTTAGAGAATGTTCAGAAAACCGTGTCTGGGGTCACTGTGCAATTTATAACACAACATTGTCCTTCTGAACTCAGGAAAGTATCTCTGTGTCAGTCAATATTATGATCTGCTCTTTTTAGGTTTTTATGGATCTGTGAGATACCAGGTGTTATCAGATCAAGCTCATCATGTCTGTGTTATGAATATATCAAAAGTCTTGAGGCATTTGTTAGTATGGTACAACTCAGAAAACTACAAACAGTATAACACACCTTCAATAATAGTGTTTTTTTTTACTTTCCAACAGATTGTTAATATGGAAAGACATTTCCTATGCAGAGGATATTTGAATGCTACTTTTGAATATCCATCCTATTATCAGATGGGAGGATGCCTGTATTTACCTTATTCTTTGTCAATTTCTTTCTTCCAATCTCTAAATCGTCTCAGTTTTATTCCCCTCAGCTTTCCTTGTCCTCCTGCAGCCAAAGCAAAGCAGACAGCATGCTCAGAAAAAAAAGTGAAAACATTGAGAGTGCATTTCACATTTCACATAATGTCTTTTGGATTTTCTTTGCTCCATGTGCTTTCTGTTTATTAATGTCCCTTCTCGCCTCATCTGCTCTGTTGGTCTGTGATTTATGCTTCCCCCAGGTGTTCAGGAAAATCCTTTAAAGCTGTTGGGTCCCAAGGCCTGCTGATTTACTTATCACCTGAGGAGACAAAGGCTTTCATAATGAGCCTGACATAATGATGGTAAAGCACCAACAGCAGGGAAGAAGACAATGGGACACAGAAAAAAAGATTTTAAGGTTCTGGATGACATTCCACAGGTGGACCTAAAAGTGCTTAAAATATCAAAGAAGTGAAATCCATAGTCATAGTACAGCACTAATGGTAAAAAAAACAAAAACTAAAAAACATATCTGCAAGAATGATCTGTATTATTATTTGCCATTATTTCAAAGAGGATTGTATCTAAGCATTAAACATATTTTGTATGAACTTTTGCATTTCCTGTAATTGATTGACAATTGGAACAGTTGCATTATGTGAAACAGACTGGAGTTTCTTTTAAAACAGTTTAACCTTTTTGCTGTTCACAGAAAACAAAGAACAAAAACTCCCAGTGCGATTAAAAAAGGTAACATCTGTTTAAAACTTCACAGTATTACATGCAAACACTTTTCCGAGTGTCATTTGTTCTACAATCCTTCTGAACAAGAAGAAGTATAAATGACTTTCTATGGGTACACATTTTTCTACTGTCTCGAGTGTGACAGTTTTGTAAAATGACTCACAGAACAGTTTGCACACAGTAGCTCACACATGCGGGATATGAAAAGTGACATGATGCTCTGCGTGTGCCTCTCTAATGCTTCCTCTATAGTCACACACACTCTCTGTGTAGGTGTGACTCATTAACTCTTTAGTCATGTACCTCTGATTGACTGATACCAATAGGTGGAGCAGGAGAGAAAGCTACATTTCTTCTATTCTCTCCTGCAGTTTTCCCTCCTCCGCTCCTCTCTCTGTCTCTCCTCTCTCACACTGCTTCAGCGTTTGGCCACCGGCACCAGCAGCAGCAGCAGCATCACTGAGGGGGACAGGCTGCCGCACGCACACACAAAACTGAACCAGGAGTGCACGGACCCTGGGACGCTGTAGCATGACCAGTGGCTGCAGTCCGACGTGTAGAAGGAGGAGGAGGTGGTGCTGTGATCGCTCTTCCATGTCCGCGCGAGTCCTCTAAGCACCTCCCATCCCCCTAAACGCACGTTCCCTGGCGCTGCGGTTGCCGAGGGGCTGGCTGGAATGACCCAGGAGAGCGGGAGACTCATGGAGATGTGCTAGACGCTGGGACCGACTGGGAAAAGGACTCTCTCTCTCCCTCTTTCTTTTTGATCTCTCTGGTCTGTCCCGTCTGCTCAGACTGACGGTGACAGGAGGACCTCAGAGCTGCCCCACACAGCTACATGCTCCCGTGGAAGTACATGCCTCCTAATCAAGACCACAGCCACGCAGAAGACCCCCACACTGACACAGGTAACACACACACACGCTCATCTGCTCACCGTTCATGCGTCGTCACCACATGATTTGATTGTCATGTATGGGTTTTCATCATTTGCCGAAGCATTGGTGCATTTTGTTTTTATGTGGTGACTGCTGTGCTGGTGTGCTGCATGGCCATTGATTAGAAGAGAGAGATTGGTCTGAGGATGAGGGCTGTAGCAGCATGATAATGGAATATGTCTCCTAAAGGACATGCTCCGATATTTATCAGATGTCTGGGGAATGTCAAAGGAAATGTAAAAGGGCACACAACTGAAAGGAAAACATGCAGAGAACGACTAAAAAGAATGTTTGAAAAATATGAATGCAATTTCATAGATTACTAATTTGAAAGGTTTACAGTTTAGAACAGAAAGTGTGATTTACCCTTTTCATCATTAATTTTCAGTGTACGCCATTTCACATTACGCTAGTTTAGTTGTTAGTTTAGTTAATTAGAATGTTATAGAGTGAAGAAGTGGAACTTTGCGCAACTACTTGTTTTTCCTGCATATTTTGCACAAGGATACTGTTGGACAATCCTTTTTTTGGTTAAATGATAAGTGCCTCTGGGAAATAAGTCTGGTCTGATAATGACTGAGGCTTTCAGACTTGGAACTTGGCCATGTTCAGGATTTGACTTCCTCTAAGTGACATATTCTCATTAGATGCAAACAATTACAGAGCATTTATTCCCATTTTCTATGGGGACCGCATCAGAAGGCCCAGAGTGCATTTAAAAAGAGATTGGCCCAGGGTGGTTGTGCTTATTCAGTGGTGCCTGGAGCCGAGAGAGATGAGCTGTCCACTGCCGTTGCATGGAACATACATCACCAAGTGCAGGGCTTGAGACCCAGGAGGAACTGGTAGAAGAAAAGCTATTACTTAGATGACTGGGCTTCTCTGATTTGATCATTTGAGTGTGCATTATAGACAGGACTAAACTGAAAGACAAGGACTAACATCAATATGGGCCATTGTAGAGCAAATGCCAGCTTCTTGATTTGCATTTGTTGTTTTATTTTAAGTATGTTGTGTCTAACTGCCACTCAGTTTGACAGAGAGGGAGCATTAGATGTCTGAGATCAAGTAGCTATTCTTTTTACAGATCTATCAATCTATAAATCATAGTTATCAAATTCATTAATACAAATATGTTTAATAATGTATATCCAACTGTTACATTATCACTGCCTAAACTTGGCTATAAATAAAATCACAAAATAGCCCAAGGTTGTAGATGGAAACAAATTATTTTAGTTTGTGTTAAGACTCTGGTCAAAATACTTGAAAATTGTGTGACACTTGTGTGGTGTCACACAATGGCACACTGAGATGTCCAACATACAGCACATCAAACAGGCCCACGGTTGCTTTGAAATACAATCAGAAATTCAAAATCCAACCAGACTGAGGTCTGAGGTAGTCTGCTTTAGACATATGAAAGAAACTGGTTTCCACTATTTTCAAATCTATCCTGACTAAAACAATCTTCAACAGGTGAATTATGAAAGAGTGAATGTTTTATAGTTATGCAATAGGAGCCTCGATGTTGTATTATGAGAAGCACTGAGAAAGCAGAGATCTAAATGAGAGACGTATTTGCAGCAATAACGTACGGCATGGCATTGTATTTAAATCAGATACACCACCAAACACACACCTCCTCTTTAGAATACTAATAATCACGCATTCGTCTTATGTAGCACTTTTTTAAGACAGTCATTATTCACTCATTCCATGTTATTAAGAATTAGGAACAACGTACTTCAGATATACCTCAATTCAACATCTCATGTTGTTTAGTATAACATTATTCAGTTTTTGCATGAGCATAGAGATCCAAATAAGTCTATAAGTGAGGACAGCATGCAGTCATTGCAGGAAATAATTTTTATGGTCCATCATTCAGTGAAATGCATTTTGCAGTGCAGAGATAGTTCCCATTTCTCAACACCGTCCAGAGGTTACATCATAACACCGATCCAACAATTCCCATTACGTTCCCATGGAAACCTTCAATATTTCTGCAGGACAGACAGGAAATTCAAGCAAGGAATATCTGTCCATCGATCTATCTGTCTGTCTAACTAGCCTCTGTCTCTTCCCTTCAATGTCTAATGGTCACCGCTGACAACCAGCTGCTCTACCCAAGGGGCGTTTGAGCAGAGCTGGAGCTAGATCCAAATAGAGAAAGAATACAGAGTAATAAATAAGCGATGTTACTGGAGCGATAAACATCTGAGTAAGTACATGCATATTAATTGGTCTTTTGTGCCAACGCATTTTGGAAAATTACGCCAGTGCGCCACAGAAGAGCAGTACTGTGTGAAGTCGATACTTAACTTGGCCGGTCTCCAAATTTCCGACCAAAGGGAAGACACATATGAGTAGCTAAGAGATAAAAATAAAACCATCTTTGAAAAGTGAAAAATATGTTTATGCAGAGCAGACCCTGCACAATGCAAACTTAAATGCAATATTTATTTACAAAGTTAAATGTGTTTTTAAGAGGAAAGGTTTACATATAGTAAAACCAAAAACACATTCAGTTTTCTGAAAATTAAAACTACTCCATCCCATATTTATAGAACAGGGCAAAACCAGGTCTAAATCTGAACAACACAAGGCTTAAACGAGATCTCCAGCAATCATAAACTAAATCAAGGTAACCACTGTGTACATTTCATTTGTATAGAGGAACTTGCACTCTTAACCACATTTGTCAGTAAAGAAATTCTATTTCAACTTCGCAATTCAATAAGGCATTTTAACAATATTATGCAAACATACAGTATTATGCCACTCTAATCCATTACCTAGTCAGAAAGTAGATTTTCACCCTCCAAACCCATGAAATACTGTTGGTCAATGCCAACCATAATGAGTCAAATCACAATGAATGGGACTGAGGCTGAAAAGTTATACACAAATATAGCCAGGGACCACAAAGCCTATTTCACAGTGTGGCTCTCAGAAGACTGCTTAAGACATTTCCATCACACTTCATAGTTTAGCTCCATAAAAATCCAACTGAATCCTCCTGAGATTGTCATGTTTATCTTTCTCTTCCTACAGCCAGAAAGAAATTACTGCAGTGTTTTTGTCCAGTCCAACCAAGCAACGGATCTCAGTTATTTCATTATCAAAGGATACTTTTAACAGGGAAGCAACAAGTGACTTAAAGTAGCACAGGTGAGGACAGAATGACCATTTAAATGGTGTGTATGTCTTAAAAAATAACCAAGGGGTGAAAATGTAAAGTACATGTACAGGAGTTGTGGGTGGCAATACTACTACTACTCTGGGTGGAATTACTGTACTGAGCTAAATATGTGGAAAATATGTGAATGAAGTAGTATCTAGAAGATGTAAGTGTATCCAATGTACATATTTTATAGCCTTTAATATTGTATTGTGTTTATATTATTTCAAAACATGTTATTTTATTTATACATTGCTAAATTATTTAAGTGTTGCATTTGTTTGTTTTCACTCCATGTCTACCTTCTACATCAGTTGCATTTCTGTTTTCCACCTGTTTTGATGAGTAATTTGATGGGATCATATGCAGTATCAAAATGTTAAAGACACTGCCCATACTCACACAGTTGAAATAAGACTGCATAGAGAGGGCTTAGTTCAATTTTTTCAAACATTTAATGAAATAAAGTTTTGTTCTTATATGTATAAGCTACTACATTCTATGGAGATTTTTTTTTACACAATACATGCAGCTGGTCTCTTGACAAGGGGTTTGAGAGGCATGTCTTTCCTATGTAATGCTAGGTTTTCTCTCAGTGTCAAAAGAGACCATGAATGTGCTGGGGACATATAGGCTGTCTGCTAGGCTATATCAATGACTTCTGTAAACTGCAAATAACCACCATATAAGTGATGCACTGTAACAGAACAGTCCAACAGTATTAAGCATAAAATAATGAAACAATTAACAATTAGCTGAACAAACTGTCAGAATTTGCAGAGCTTCTCTCTGTAACCTGGCCTTTAACTATTAGACTCTGTGAAGTGGAACCACAGATTCAGCAAAGTCAGCCGTCCCCAATTAGCCATGCTTTTGAATTCCTGCAGTGCATTTGATTTGATATACTAAATTTAGTTTAATCATGAAATAGGAAAATGATCAATTCAAAGTGTAAACATCAAGAACTAAAAGTGACATAAAGCATGCTGTTGCTCAAATGAAAGTTATGATGATAAAAGGGTTATCAAACCGTAATACGTAATACGTAATAATACGTAATAATACGTAATAATACGTAAGGGCAAAAGGTTTAACTATAACCAAATCGAAACAAAGCTCATCGACTCTCTGGCCATAAGGCGGAAATTGAAAAGGAAGAAATAGATTTTCAGGAAATGGAACACCATTTCATTATACAGAAAAACTGAGTCTGATGAATGGGGACATTGGTGCAGTACAACAAATATGTTTCCTAAGCAAACTTGCCCTCAAGTTCTTCATTGTGATGAATGGGATAAAAGCCTTCACTTATCATGGCTGTCTTTTTAATTACTGTAATTTGTTTTAAATGTTTGATTCCAACTTCCACCTGTTCAGCTTGTTTTCAAAATGAATAACTTATATGTCCGAGACTAAGCAAATGATGCAGTGAATATTAACTGTAAATCTTGGTGTAGATCTCAACTACTTTAATAAATTACCAATATTTAGGTCTGTTTTACAAAACAAGTGAAAATATGTTTTATATTCATAACAGCTGCAAAACTAAATGAAGAAGTGAACATTGATGGATATTATGATGTCTCAAAAGATGATTGCTAATGAGTGCTAAAAGACCCCATGTCTGACATTCAATGTGAATGTCTGAAGTAAATAAGACACAAGCTACTTTCTCTTCTGGCCGTAGTGTTTGTTGGAGATTTGGGGAGTGATGAGATGTTCTTTGATGTGTCTCAGCTCACACTCCTTGGAGCAGTGAAACATAAAGATAAACTTTTTCTTATAAAACAGAGCTTCAAAGGTGTGCCACTGAAGCGGTATGTGCTCCTATGTGTTTGTACGTATTACGTGTATTTCAGGGAGAACAAGAACAATATAAGATATAAAAGAAATACAGGCAGAGGCAATTTCTGATGCTAGAATTACAACAGCTGGAAATACACCATCAGGCTCATCAATTGCTTAGTCAAACAGGGCACATACTTTCTATACACAACTGGATAAATGCATATAATGTAATACATTGCACACTTAGGGACATAAACAGGGACAGAATAAGCAATTAGTAAGAATTAGCACAATTTTACTACAATAAGAAATTATCTACTGTACATGCTTCACAAAATTACAAAGACAAAAGAAAAACAACAGAAAAATGTATTAATTCAAGAAAGAATTGTTTATAGAATTAATTTTATTGGCTGTCATCAACGCTCTAAAGAGCTCACCCCATAACTTAAATGTGATTTAACTAAGTAGAAAAAAAAAACATCTTCCCATTAATGAAATGTTTTATATGCATCTTTAAATGCATAATTTATGAAGGTTGTTCTGATAATTCCTTATTTTACTGCCATCGCATTTGTTGCATTTGCATGTTTTCTTTGGCAAGAGTTTTCTCCGAAGAGCACTGTCTTTATATTTCACAGCATGGGTAATTACTGTAAGTAGAACTATTGAAACGAAACTGACAGATTAATTCCTTAATTAAGAAATAATTAACAGTATTGTCCACTCGAAAATTTTGATCATTTCCAGAATCTCTCATGCCACTGTAGTGTTCATATGATCCATTTTGTAGAAGTAGAAGACTAAAATAAAATGGTGCTGACTGAGATTAAAGCGCTAGACAGACAGTTCTCCTCCACATTGTTGCATAAAGCCCTTGTCAACAGATCTGATCTATGTACAAACATGGGCCCTAACTTGGACAAAAAGCACAGATTTTGAGCCTGATGCAGCTCTGTCACTTTTGTGTGTGCCAAGATGATTGCTGATGTCAGGAAATACTTTTGAAAACCACGCAGATGGTATATTTTCATTCCCAGACGATTTGGGAAACACAGGTCTGAAAACGTGCTCAGTGAAAACAACTACATATATTGCAAGCGAGACACTAAGGAAATGTACTGCATCTTTTCCTCACTTTCCATAACCAGGCAACCCTACCCCCATTCCTAAATGTGTTTAAGCCTAGAGCCCAGTCTGAACGTTTAATGTAATTGGATACACCAAATGCTATATTATGCAAAAGATGTCCTGACGTAAACAGCAATTCACCACGCACAAGTGAGTCATTGATATATTCTCTGCCTCTGTTTTCGATGTCCAGGGTGATAGTTTTAACTAAATGTCACAAAATACCACCACAATCATAGGTTTACGCTGTAGCTTTTCAGGTTTAGAACAAGAGTATTCAGACATTTTTAATCTAAGGCCATAAATTGAAGCACAGAGTAGAGCCCGTCTTTGTTAAATACTGGTGGTCAATATAGTGAATCATTCAAATATGTGTATTATGCACAGGCTAGACTAAGCCACTAAGCTACAGAGCTTGATTCGGGATCAGAAACCTAATAGCATGCAAATTGTTAGATATTGGGTTAGTAGTAAAATTTGACTCTGGACATGCCTATAAAGTAATCAAAAAGAATCATTTATTTTTTTTAGCAAAATCAAAATGATGCAGTATTTGAATAAAAGCTTTTGACCATAATGGCGCTGCAATAATGGTTTTATATAATGCCGTTAAAAAATAAAATAAAATAAAGCAGAAGGAGGACAGAAGTTAATGTACTAAACATGAAAAGCAGTGATCTCTCCAAAGGTGAGCTGACTGTTGCCCCTTTCCTGCCCTTCACTTACCCATAACACTAAAAAACAGTGAATTGTCATTGATCTTGTGCGGACATTTTACAGCCTCTCCAATGGCTGAGATGGAGCTCTTGTCTGATTAATGAATGGTTGGAGGTGGTGTGGGTGTAACATCTACAGGAGGACTGGAGTACGTTCTCACCAGAAGGATGGGTCTCTAATGAAGGGCACTTAGACCACCTGCCATCAGATCACAAGCCATGATTAAAAGTCACTAAGTTTCCTGGAGCTGGGACCAATTCATCACGGTAGAAACATGCTGCTGCTGTGTTATGTGAGACCATGTAAGGTTATGAGCAGGGTCAGTATCCTCCCTGTGTCCAGGTGGTCACACAGAGTAAACAGCGGGCATAAAATAAACTGTGCATCATACTGTGAATCTGCTATAATCTGCTATGTTATCTGTTATGTATTGCCAGTGGATTCCAAAATGGGAGTGACTCTGAGCTGGGAGCTGTGAGGTGACTGAATATTAGTTTTGTAACGATTCAAATATTTCAAATTTAATTTTTATAGAAGAAAACACTCAATTTTTATTATTGACTGC
>KN502979.1:41753-86058 GCA_000787155.1 Scartelaos histophorus | reverse complement strand
ACTCTTTCACGTTTGTGGTGTTATTTCTGTGTAAAACGCTCCATGTTCCATGTTCCTATGTGTCTTATAGTTGTTCTGGTACAGCTCATGATCATTCTAAAGCTTTTCAGGAAAGGCATTTTTAGTATCAATAGCTGCTCAAATGAGTATCTAGTTTTAATAATAGTTTCAGTATTGATCAGTATCTGATTTCAATACTTTTGACAACCCTACTGAATGCAGTATATATTGTAAGAAAAACTATATTTTTGTGAAAGTAAGGGAATCCCTGTATAAGTGCAACATTGAAAAAAGTATTATGTATAATCCTACATCTGACCAAAAATGTACTAATCATATTATAGCCCAACCATACTAAAATAAAAGTCATTCATGAAAGTCATTATTTCCTTACACTTGTTTTTGTGTGCTGATATCTTGGCTGCATTTTGGCAGATACGGGAATTGAGTGGAACATTATTATTTGGATTGAATGCATACAGCAGGTAGTTAGGAGGGGATTTGTTGTGGAAATATTGGAATAACCTGAACTTATTATTGCATAGTTTTGTCATATTGTGCATCTTCACAGTAAAGGACACATTTGCTTATAACCCCAGTAGAGGTGATAAATTATGTGGTGGTAAGAAGTGCAGCAGTGATGAATAGTGCTTGGCCCAGCGCATTTTCATTCAGCCACTGTCTCCAAGGTGAAAAAGTCTAGATTCAGACAAATCCTGCTCTAATGGCCTGTCATTTCTCCCGGGAATACAATGAACAGAGCCTCGGTAAATTATTTTTCACAATGCATGTCTTCCTGACAAATTTGCTGACAATACATGCAAAAAACAAGTAAGAAACATGAATTATGCACTTACTAAGAAAAGCAGAAATTCAAAATAAGACCATTTATACAAAGGCACAGAGGCAGAAGATCAGGTTTGAAAGAGGAACATGTTTGCAGAGTTTGCTGCTGTTGTCAGGCAGCTGCTTTATCTAATTTTGGCCACTGTAGCATGATATAGCTACTCAATACATCACAATGCTGATCTGTGGATTTTGACTGTTTTCCAATGAGCGCAATAGGATTAATTCTGAGTGAACAAAGCCAAGAGGATGTGAGAGCCAGAATCAAATACTGCCGTGTGCCTGTTGTTTGACTATTCATAAATGCAACTTCGCTTATAAAGTTTGAAGGTGAGAATGTGATAGATTCAGTGTTTAAAAATATTGTATTTTCTCCAACAGCAAAAGTAAAGAAATGTATTATCTGTTATCCATGTGGATTATTGTTGGATTAATGTTAATTTTAAGATAGAGGTCACAGGTAACAGTGCCACAGGTAAACTTTTACTTTTATTTACAAATAGTAAATACATATCATTAACATAATCCATCAACTAAACAGTGAAAGTTAGTTAGTCAATTCACTACCAGTATTTCCATAAGTAAAAATGTTTACATATTACATTTACAGTATCTCTAAGTGTCTCTGGGCAATGGAGGAGCACTGAACTAAAAGCAGTAATCCACCTCACACCTGGACAATGTTTTGGAGGCAAATAGCTGGCTGCTTCTGGCTCATCAATCTGGCAGACATTGAATGGGCTGGCCCTGTAGGAGCCCTGCAGCTTAGCTGTCCGTCACTCTTAACTCTGTATATCTAATGCCTTCCTGCAGGCTTTGCCCTGTGATACAGGTTAGCTTGCTTTGTAAACAGAAATATGCACCAGATGATGGCTGAAAATACTCTGAAAAAAGACATTTTTTCACAGCTCCTTGAGGAAAGGCCAGAGGACCGTTCTGATCATTTATGGCTGAGATAACGAGCCCATACCTTCCACACAGAGGCACTTGCAGATTTTCTAACGAAGCGGAGTGATTACTTTGAATGTCTCCAGTCTTTTGTTAACGTATCAAGGTGAAAGTGACACACATTCCCTGTTCTGCTGGTGTAGTATTTCTGCATTTGTTATCAGTTTGTGCCGATATGTAAGCTCCTAAGTGTTTCAAAGTGGATTGCTTTCTGAGCTGGATGTGGGAGTCATGATGGACTCAAGCTTACTGCTTCAGACAGATGTTCCTCTTCAGATAGCGATCACAGCAGAGGACATGGCTGCTCCAACAAAGCTGTCCCCAGTGATCACCCTTCCTTACAAGTGAACCAGGGCACTGCACAGGTCAGTCCAAGAGCAGATGGCAGGAGATAGAAAGATAAGACTTTATTATTTTATCACTTCCTTCTTTCTATCAGAGATGTGGTTTTAAATTGATGGAACATTTTCATTTTATTTGCTTTGGTTTAGGCATGGGTTAGGGCAGTGAGAGAGTATGACACCGCTTGCACAGTGGATTTTGCCACCTACCTAATCTCCACTCTCTTGCCTTGATCATGCCCACTGGCTGAGAACTGGAGCAGGTGAGTGCCTAAGACTCCAGCTCACTAAACAAAGCTGGCAAGAAATTCAGCGTTTCACTTTGGCTACCACTGAAACCCCCATAATCCACAGACTGACTGCTTTGTGGTTCCTTTCAGTGAAGCTTCATTTAAGAAGATAAAGCAGAAGGAAAAGTATATAAATAGAAAAT
This sequence comes from Scartelaos histophorus, assembly GCA_000787155.1. Taxonomy (NCBI): domain Eukaryota; kingdom Metazoa; phylum Chordata; class Actinopteri; order Gobiiformes; family Gobiidae; genus Scartelaos; species Scartelaos histophorus. The sequence goes on along the minus strand of KN502979.1, from coordinate 83,490 downwards.
AAATACATGACTACATTTCCATCAAGCTCTAAAAATGCCAGGACTGTTCCATGAAGGATAGAGGGAAGAAAACTAGTGAAGATCATTGCAAATAAATGAAAAGAGAAACCACTGGGATTAGGTCTAATGTTATCACCAAACTGAATTGGACAAACATAACAAACGGATGTAAAAAAAAAACAAAAAAAAACAAAAAACAGCAACAACAAAAATGCAAACACAATACAACTAAATCGTAATCATTTGTAATGCAGTTTTGTCACTGCGGCTAAAACCCATGCGAATATGTCGGCCGCAGCTGTGGTCCCCAGTCCACGCCACAGTAATGCTGCTGCTATATCACATGCGCGCCTACCTTTTTAATAATTAACGATGTTTGTCTGCGAGGGAGCTTCAGAAGTTGACGTTATGGAGTTTATGGAGATTAATTCTTGTCAAAAATCAATTGCAAGTCCACACCATCGCTGATCGCACCACTTGTTGTAAGTACTTCCGCTCGCACGTTAGCCGGGCTCTAGCCTCTTGTAGCTGTTAGCTAAATTTGGCGACATTTTTCCGCATCCAAACATGGCACATTACACTAATTGTTGCCTTCATTGTAATCTTACCTTTTAGATTACGCATTTTATTTCATAACCATATAGGTTCTTACATTAGAGTTTAGGCGGCTTCACGTCTCTATTTATTTATAAGTGCAACTCTTGACATTAGCCCATAAACTGTATAATAGATGATACCTACTCCGCAGACTGTAAAATCATATTACGCCTATATATTGTGTATTTAAAGGACCTACATTATGCTTTTTCTGATTTATGTAGTAGTAGCTGTAGTAGTAGTAGTTTATTGGGTCATTTTGCTGCACAACAAAACAAACAGACAGTGTATGAACTGCAAGTTTACATTTACAATTTTATATACGACTTACTGTATATATAAGAGTCAAACAAACAGAATTGAATGCATAATTCATTAATTCCAAAGTTCTATAGCTTTCAAAACATAATGCTTTATGTGTCAGTGTTAGACTTAAGTGTTAAGACTTAAAATCATCACTCAGGTTGTTCCATTATACTAACCTGTCCAACAGAAATACAGTAACCTTTTTACTAGTTCTTTTTTTTTTTTTTTAAGATTCTTGTTCTTCTAAAGTTATACTGACTCTCTGGTTGAATAACTCCTATATAAACACATGATTATAAGCCTTGTCCATCACTTAGGCTGCACTTAGGTCAAGAAGATCAATCAGGTTAACAAAAAGGATTTATTGGTACATAGTAATTTCCATGATTAATAATCCTGATTACCTTCTTTTGGTGTAGAAAAATGTTATTAAGAAGAAAGTATACCCACATATTTTCTCACAGAAGTTTGTTATAATGTTGTTTCCTATTGAAAAACATACAAGGAGTGGTGTTTGTTTCATTCACACATATTTAACACACAAATCCAACATATTTAGGCTGAGTTCTCTCAAACTGGAAATACTCTGTTCCACTTTGTGATGTCATGTGTTTTTAAACTCTTTAACACTTTCATTATAATCATTTGGATTATTTCAGACCTCTAATTGCCCATCAACAAATAATAAAAGGTATCTGTTAACTTGAAAACTACAACTACAAGGATTACACAAACACATCTCCAGGTTTTTAAGGAGGTAACAACATTTGAACATGGCTTAAACGTTACAAGAATCAATTTTGTGTTTATATAGGCCCTTTAATGACTTGAATACATTATTTGTGAGTAGGCTACAGAAATTATTTATTTTAAAGACATCACTTAAGCTTTTTGACTACTTTTTATTGCATATATTGTCATTAATTGGATTATTTACTTTTATGTTGTGAAATAATAATAAAAACATCATGGGATTTGTGCTCTGAGCCCCTCACATGAAATAATTTGACAGGCTGTGTTATGCAGTCACAACAGCCGGGGTAAAGAGCGGAGTTCATGTATTGACGTGGCATGGGGGCATCACCTGTTCTGCTGCTTCTAATCAATGTTCACCTCAACCTTCAACGTTTGAGGAGCGAGCCTAGGTCCCTGTAGGTCCCAAACAACCTGACAGTCCATCCGGACAATGTCGATTCCAAGCTTGAGCTGCAACTATAGCCTCCTCTTCTTCAAATGAGGTGAGCGCTGCCTGTCCCACTGCAGTTGGTTTTATGGGCCCGGGTTTATGGTGCAGTGGTACAGTATGACGTCACCAATATGTGACAGGAATGCTGAGGAAGCCACACTGCATCTGTCGGCGTTTGCTCTCCCCTGCGTTTTAGACTTTAGTGTTTCTGCTAAGTGTGGGCTCAACAGCTCATCTGTATGTTAGCCTCATCTCTCTCGTGGGGCTACGGGTTATACAACAGACTTTCCTTCCTTGAATTTGAGAATTAGGAAGTTTTAAGGGGGTTATGACATTTTGCACAATTTAACTCATGCAATAGCACTGATTAAGCAAAACAGTGCTCAAACAATATTTTGTATGGCATTATTCTGCAAAGTTGTTGTTTGATAAACTCAACAAAATGAATAAATCTGAGAATATTGAATATTGGAAAGGCTGTTTTATGTGACCTGAACTTATCACACAAGCCAGATAATTGTCTTCAACTTCTAAAGATAACTTATCAGGATAAATGCATTGTCTGTTTGATATGAGGTTGTGTATTAGCCAGTTCAAACACAATGTTGTAAACTTTTATGTTTCCTGTAGCTAATCTTCTCTTCACATAAAACAGAGACACTTTCTGTGGCTGTGAAGATAGTTTGTGTCCCTCACTTAGGCTAATGGCCAGGCTCTCAGCACAAATCATTGCCTTTTTCGATGGAGTGCTGAGCTCTTTGAGTCATTAAGTCCTCTCAGTGCGTCAGCATAAGAAGATCTCCTCTGAGTTATCAGTCATCTTGTTTAACAGAGCACTATCTCCTCAAATGGAAAGGCACCTTTGTCATAATGTTGGGATATTATCACATTATTTACAGCATTGAGACATCATGAATCATTGTACTTGGACTTCTGATGTAGTCACCTGAGATCGTCCTGCTCACCTTTGCCCTCCCCATACTCCTCATAAATGACAAACACTTCACTCTACACTTTATCTGAAGGCTTCTATTTGAAGCACTTGAGAAGATTCTTGAAAGCAATCTCATTGGTCCTCGGTTCAATGTCTTCATGCACATTTGCTGCTATCTCTAGATCTTAGTGCGCTTAACATTTTAAAAGGTCCTCAGACTGTGTTGCCGTGACCCACTCCGTGTAATAGCTTTCAGTGGATGAGTAGCAGACTCAACGGCCTCCAGCCCTCCACTGGTCCAAACCTGTTATGATGCAGTGCTTTCACCACTCTCCCAGGAGACTTGACTTTTACCAAGTTCAGCTCTGTGCTCACAGAAGCATTAAGATGCTTTGTCGCACAGGAATAATTGGTCTTTTAAATTACATGGTGGCACTGTGGATAGTATGCCACAAGTTTCTTTTGTGACCTGTGCCAACCAAAACGAATTGGTTTTTGTCATAAATCTTAAAAACAGCTGAAAAAGTGATTATTCTTCACACAAGCAGCAATAAAATCACGTTCATGTCTACATTTAAAGTTCACTTATTTGTTGGTAAAAATGCACTTTTGTTGTGTAAAGCAACTGTTTAAAATGAGGTTGATTACTTGCAATCAAAAGAACTTGTGCGTTGCACATGGAGATTCAAATCAGCACAGTCGGATCTGCTGCTGGGCTTTAGTGTCTGCCACAGAAAACATAAAGTGAATATTGAGATTTAAAACAAGCCTGTGGCTTAGTTTGGGTACTGAGGGTAAGTTGTTTTTGTTGAGGTATTAGTTGTTAAGAGAACAAGTGAAGGCACCACAGATATTTCAAATATTTCTTGCAGATTTACATTTGTTTTATTCATTCATTTATTTGTGTTGTTGTCAGTGCCATTATACTTTTCAAATAAGTCAAAATTCATTGCAAAACTTCTACTACCTACTACTACCTAACATCAGATTTTAGGATGGACTTAAATCACCTATATTCCTGAGTAAGCATTACATTTTTTTAAACAATATTATTACAAAAATAAAAAGCTGCCATATTGGTTGTACTTGATAATGTAAACTCCAAAGGAAACAGCCAGACATAATAAAAACAAATTGTGCTTCATGGTTGTCATTTTTCCAGATAACATGATCTTGTGATCTTGGGTCTCCAGCAGGAAGTCGTACAATGTTTTGCAGCTGCCCAAATTTCAAAGACATGCAAGTATCAGGTGTCCCATGGCTCCACTCAGTTCTTCTACCTTATCTGTGATGTGCAAGCAATTAGAAATTAGTTATCTTCCAACCAGCTCCCATCAGCGCCGCCCCCTCCCTCTCAGGCACAGGCCTACTCATTATTCTGAGGAAAGGAAAAAAAAAACTACATTAATTAGTTGCCCACCTTCCTATTGTGTTCTGTCCCAGGGTGTAAACACAGAGCTTTAAAGTAAATCATTGTAATTAGTTGGGTGTGGGTTCATCCATGCAGAAATAAGTCAGTGTATTCTGTGTAGGTTTTTGAGAAGTATTATTATAAGTTGAAGTTCCATTATTTAATGGGCTTCTCCAGCATCCGGTGTGTGGAGATAATACTCAGCTGGCTATAGTGTTGAAGCTTACAGAGGAGGCTGCTGTGGGCGAACTCTGTCAAACACAAAAGTTGATTGAGGCACAGAACTGGCGCACTTGGAGAGCGCCTGACATTTCTTTTCCAATAAATGGGATTTACATTCAGACAAAGACACTCTGAAAAGTTTCACATGTTTGAGGCTGACAGAGCTGTGCAAAGTAATTTGTGTTCAGAATGTTCAGAGAGTTCAGTATATTCACAAATCACAAAAGACTGAGCCAGAGGGAGAATGTCAGCCATATCTCCGCCAGATAGACCCAGGGCAGCTGTGATTTCAGAAACACATTTTGTTAAGCACAGAGAAATGTTGTAACTTGTAATATTATATTATTGCAGTAATATGTTGACGCTCGTGTGCATGTAAAATGTGAATTTAATCTTATCTTTAAAAAATGAATGACACTTTCCATTGCCATATGATTATTTGTTTACAAAATAATTTTGCCCTATAGGTTTTCGACTCTGACAACCACAAGATCCTGATTTAATTTCTCACCAGAAATGCCAAATGTCAACTCAAACAGCTGCAATGTTCATGCATTCAGTGATTCTGCTCCACATCACATACTGTTTACCCATCTGGTCACTGGCCCATGCCACATCACTGAAACCTCTGCAAACACACCACAAACACACAGATTACTCAGTTTGGAAAACATGGTCAAATATTCAAATCTGTGCCTGATCTACAAAGTCATTCCTGGTTTATCATCCCCGCCATTCAGGCAATTTATCATATCAAAACACAGCAGAGGTGTAGGTTGCCTTCAGAAAAAGTACCTTTTGTCAAACTTCTTTCTGTCGTTACTCCCTTTGAATGAAACCTTACTCCAAAAACATTAGAAAAGCAAACACATTTGTGATTTTAAAATTTTAAAATGCATTTAAAACAAAGGCTCATTGAAAATCAGTGAACAGTGATTACACCTGCTCTCGCTGCCCCCTGCTGGCCTCCTGCCCTGTGTTTATGTGTGTCTGTGTGTGATGGTCTCCAATGTGTTTAATTATACTGATGTGTGTTTCTGTTGGACTGTTCTTGTAAGGTAAATACTGAAAATATATTTGACTATGTAATTGCCTTATCCTACAGGCTATCATTATCATTGATTCTTTTTGTTTTAGGCTGACATTACATGGATCTACTTTTTGGCTAATTCTGGTATATTCACAGAAATGTTAATTAATTCACACTGACCTATATGTTAATAACATATAAGATATGATACCATTGCTACTATGTAGTAAAAATGATAAGGAAATGCTCTCATTTTTCAACAAATACTGTATGTTACCTAGACACCCAGATGAGAAGGTGAGGCATCTCTTTTTAAGCATGATATTTGATCATCACATGTATGCTGATGAAAAGCTGCAGAGAAGCCTATTCATTGGCAGGCTTCCCTCTTCTCAGCACAACATACCTCCGCAGAGAGCAGTGAGAGAAATACCTGCAGCTTTCCATTAAAGGCTAAACAGAGTTAGGGCCCCCAAGAACTTCTAACAGCAGGCCCATCAGAGCTGCAGCACATAAATCAATGAGCAGTGGACATCTGTTAGCACAGCCACAATATTTGTGTGTGAGTGCAGGTGTGTGGCCCACTGTGCAGCGCTGTCTTTTTGTTGTATTTTGCCCAATGCATTTATGAATGTTTCGTCTGAATGTTTATTCATAGATCAATAGTGCTTTCATACATTATAGACGTACATTTTCCGTAAGCCTGTTAAACAACTGAGATTAAATAGCATTCATTCAGAAATAACCAAGCACCAGTTCAGGCCTAGCAGTTTATCAGGTTGTCTTGTTGATTCAGCTAATTTATTGTATGGATGTTTTGCACTTCTGGCAGGTAGAAGTCCACTATATCTTTCTGTATTTAAGGTGCATTCTTTTAGTGCTCAAACTAATTGCCCTTGATTGGATTAACAATGCAGTATGTAAGAATTTAAGTAATATAAAGTTGAGATTCAATTAAAAAAGGAAAATAACTTTCCAGACTTGGCAAATTGGCTAAAAAGAAACTGTTTTACCAGCTGCTATAAAACTGTGGTTCAGTAGATAGATGCATTCAAATATTTTTCACTTGATTTCTGGAACGGGAACTCTAACAAATGCTGGCATATTTTTCATAATACATTTGAAAACTGTTGAATGCACGTTATAATACTAAAGGCATTAGTGGATGAAGGTTCAGAAAAAGAGATCCATACAGTTTTTCTTCTGAGAATCAATACTTTCATTTAACGGGCAACTGGTAACGTTGGCTGCTTCCAGTTCCTTTGAAACTCCCATTGACAGAATTCACTAGCTTGTGTTATCGACTTTGTGTTATTACTTTTTAAATATGATCAGCGTAGTTATTTTGGGATATTAAGTATCGCTGACAAACATTTAAAGGGCCCATATTACGTATTTTCTGATCTATGTTATAATGTTTCCTCATCAGAAATATACCTTGTGTGTTTTGTTTCATTCACACATGTTAAACACCAAAACCACGCATATTTCGGAGTTCTTCTTTCAATCAGGAAACACTCTGTCCTTGTGATGTCATGTGGTAATTAAAGGTAGAAGGTAGCTGTTGACTTGAAAACCACTGCTTTGTGACATCACAAGGTGGAACAGAGCATTTTGAGCTTTGAAGATGTGGACAGACTAATAATAAATGGTTACTCAAACATGTGTGAATGAAGCAAAACACAACTCCAGATGTGTTTTTGAGGAGATAACATTATTACAAATCAGAAAACAGTGTAATATGGCCCCTTTAAGGTTATGTCAAAATATAGAGCTACTTGTGTTTAATTATGGTCTTAAACATTACATTTTAATAATAATAATAAAAATGTATCTGGGATGGGCAAGGCAGTGCTAGAAGTGTGGAATAACTGGTGATATGTGTGGCCGCTGTCTGTGGTGCTGAAGTCATGTATCTATCCATGCAGTGATCAAGCACAGGGCAGAAACAGAAAAATATACATTACTTTTACTGATTTGTTTATTTTTTATTTATAGTACTCCTAGACATGAGTGGTGCTTTGAGTGTGGTTCTCTGGCCACACATTTTTACAGTATGTACAAAGACATATATATGGTCTGCAACTGTATCCTGTCTCCATGATTTCTGATGGGAATGAGTTACAGGCAGATTAAATAATTAAATAAGAAACACTGTTTGTGTCAAAACAAACACAGTAGCTTATGAGTAAAACAGAAAGAAGAAAACCCCATGGAGGACTGAGAAAAAAGCATGGATTTTTGAGAGTGGATTAACTAGTGATGTCCATAGCTGTCCGTGGTGCTGAAATCAGTCTCTGTCAGAATAACAGCCTCTCCGGGTACAGTTTACATTATTAACTGTATTAAATATCTCATTCAGCAAAAGACTAATGTAAAGGCTGTGTTTATTTATTGATTTGTTAATTTTTCACTTGTATCATTACTGAACCTCCAAATTCTAGGATTAAGGAAAATGCATTCCTCTCCAGTTTCCACCTAATAACATATAATATATTTCAGGCCTTGATTTTGACTCCAACAATCTGAATTCATTTTTGATACTGCAGTAGGGGGACTTTATAATGACTGTAAAAGTTATAGTGGTGGCTGTAGTTGGAAGTGTGATTGTTTTATTAGACACTTCCATCCATTCAACTCAGTAATGGCTTACATTTGTCTTTTTGGTTAAGGTTCCCGGCACATGTGCTAATGAGCTCCAATTACGGATGATGGCGACTCATACCTGCCATGAGCCATCTCAGCCCGTTGCCATAGTAACACGGCAGGTGGCAGAGTGGTGGGTGTTCGGCTGCTGTATGGGGACTGTGTACAGCTAGTATCACACTGGGCAAATATGACAAGACAGTGGTACTACTACTGTGTAAAGGCTCCTATAAGATTTGAGTTTTAGTGGCTGAATAAGTGTGCTTGGTCACCTGTGGGGTGATAGAAACTGCAAAACTGTATATATTTTACAGAAATTATAAAATCATACCAATGCTTTTCAACATGTTTAATTTTAAAGGGATATGTTGGGAATAAATTTACACTTTCAAAATATAGTTAACTGTCAAACCGCACATTATAGATATTGCTGATGCTGTTGTATACAATATATTGTTAGAGCCCTTGGGGTAGTAGGTTTTGTATTTTAAGTGTGGAAAAATGTCTTTTGAAGTTGAAATCTCACTTGGTTGGAAAATGAATGCTGCACTTTACTTCCCTTTTGACATTGTGTGGGCAAAATTTAGGTACATCAATAATGGTCATTCTTAGTAATTGTGTCTTTTTAATACAAACGTGTAATGTTATTTGACTGCTAATATATGTAGTGGTAGTACAAAAGTAATTAGCGTGAGATACGGCACATTATAAGCAAGAACATCTGGCTTTGACACAGAGTAAAGGAATCACTCAAAGCTTATTAAACTGAAATTGCTAACGGGACAATATGGAGATAGTCTTCATGCCAACATTATTGTTAGTCCTTTGCTACTATTGATAATCCAATACCACCACATTTTATAACTTTTTTTAGATAAGAATTACTACTCAGGGTACACAGGCAGTGGCACTGTTGGTCTCTGTATAGCTTAGAACTGAGCTTTGATGCTGTGATTCTTACATTATGCAAAATTATCATCAGCATCATGGTAAGACTGAAGATACATCCAACAATTCAAGTGCTGTTCTTACAGTAGTAATCCTTCATCTTTATTTAATACTAGACTCAAATAGATAAGTTATCTCATTTCTGATGCTTAGGTTGAGTGTGTGAAAGTAATTTAAAGACAGGACAGGTTATTAATAAAGGATCCTATTATGCAAATTCTTTAAAACTAAAAGTCTTCATAATTAAATTTCCACAGCTTTTTTGTATATTTTTAGTGATCTTTGGCTCAGGTCCGCTAGGTTCTTATGGCATTATGACACAGGCAGACGTCCCGCTGTGTGCCAGCTAATGAAACATTTAGCCTAACTATTACATTACGCCACTAGGCCTTTTAGAGCTAATTAATATGCTCCCACTTTCTGTCACATCTGATTCTTATCTTGGTTTCTCGTATGACACATAAAGAATACTCCAGGGCTACTTGCACAAAGCACTCAGAGACTATTTTGTCTGAGCTCACCAGGATCCAGTGTATCTCTATTTCTGTGTCCAGCCATCAGCCACAGGCAGACTGGTACTGAAACCTATAATTTGGGCAATTATTAAATGAATGGGACATTCTTCATCTTAATAAAACAAGAACATTGTGTTTGACTCCAGCTAAGCACATCAGAAAGCCTGGAAAGAATTACACCCAAATAATTAAATATGGTAGATAAATAGATCTTAATTATCCAGTGCTACATCGGAAGATATGAAGTCGACTTATTTACTCTTTTGTGAGACTAAATTGAAGAAAATCCCTCCCTTACACAGCCTATTAAGAGATATTGAAATAAAACGTATGATGAAAAATTAAGATAAATTATTATGGTGCACTAAAACAACCAGAATTCCATATTTTGGAAAACCTAATAGAAGACACGATTTTTAAAGCTATTGCAGGCTTGCTTACACAAAAGGGAACATTTGGAGGACATTTTGTTTACATAATTGGATCAAGGATGACTGTGATTCTGAAGCTCAAGGCCAGTAGAGTTCACGTGAGGTCAACTTTCATATTACTACACACAATTACTCTGAGGGGACACATAAAATAGGACAAACACATTGTATTCCGGGTCAGGCGGGCGCAATATAGACTTTGATATAACGAGCACAAAAATGGCTGACACACAGTAAGTGGGTTATCTAGAGGGGGTCAGCACCCTTATTAGCAATTTTATGAAATAACAACATTGGCCAAGATGAGAGTGCCTGTTTGAACCAGGCTACCACACTGCCTGCTCTGTGATGATGTATCATGCATTTTCATTATATGCCTATTGAATGTTTAATATTTAATACTCTAAAGATCCCAAAATGAAAAGAAGGCACAAGTAATAACTATTGGAGCTTAAACTGCTGACTCCTGTCACAGATTGAGTTTGAGATTTACAACATACAAATTTCCCTTTCCATCCTCAGACTATTTCTACCTCAGCATTTCTCTGAGGAGCTTTTGTACATCAGCAGCAAATTAAATCATGTTTGCCTCTCAGAGTACAAGGATAAACTGAACAGCTATGCAACTAATACAATGAATCTCCATGTAGCTCGTCTGACTGGGCGCTTTTGCCTGTTTGTCTCCATGTTTCATTTGCAGCCTGTGTCACACCTGCCAGTGCTGCTGTCTAGAAACATAAACTACTGTTTGTTACTGACCCGTTGTCTGTTCAAGGGAGAGTATTATGCAGATGCAACCCACAGCTCCCATCAACTGTTTTCATGGTCATTTAGCAGCTGCATTATAGTCAGTGTCAGGCATTACTGCAGAGAGACAAATTAACAATGAGGTGAGATGCGGACAAGACTGGAGTCTTTTAGAGTTGTTGTTTTTTTTTAATGTATTTTTTTTTTATTGTTGATTGTTTCGAATTCAGTGCAACTAATATTTTTTGGACTTTTGGATTTTTTTTTGCATAGACCCATAAGAGAGCTGTGTTGTCACATTTCTTTTTGTATTAAAGTGTTAAGATAAAACTGTGTGGATTTTTAAGCAGCAGATTGACCAAAACAAAATATCTCTCAGTGCTGAAGATTTCAGGCCTTTAACCGATATGATAAAAAAATCTAAATATTGGCCTTATCTCTTATCAGTATCCAGTACTGCTTGTCTGTAAATGTTTGGTTTATGCCATATAATCAATAACAGTGCAAAATTCTCTCCTCCACCAGGTATCCACACCAGAGACCACACCACTGTGAGCACTGAAGGATGAATTAAACTATTACAGCGTACTGTCCATCAGTCAGCACCAGAGATTGTGAGTACGTGCTCTTCAACATTTCAGTACATTTTATGAGAAGACAAAAAAAGCCCAAACATATTTGTAGATCTATATAACAGTTATTCTCTGTGTATTATTCATAACTATTCTAAGATGATTTCACTTAATAAGCAATGCAATGTGTTTCTTCTTTGCTCTTTGCTAAGCTGTGAAAATCCCTCATACATAATTATTTCCCAGTTGGTTTTGACCTGGTATATATTTTGAACTGTGGATTTTTCTTGTGAAGTGTAAAGCTGGGCTGTGTCAGAGGTCATGTGTGGGCGGAGGAGCCTGTTGTATTAAACAGTGAAGGTGTTTTCACATCTGCAGTGGGTCCATGCAGAACACTTCTGCAGTTCAGGCATGCGTCTGCTCCAGCCAAAGGCGAGTGTCCCTTTGTGCTCTGTGAGGGCCATAGATGTGTATGTGAGGATGTAATGCTGCAGAACTAATGACTGCACCCATAGCCATCATGTTTGCTGCAATCTCCTACAGCACTGTGCTGGACTGAAATAAAACTCTGTGGCCATCAATAATAATAACCTGTTCAAGTCTGTAATTACCATAGAGCATGCAGCATAAACAGAAGGGTGGTCAACAACTGGAAGCCCCTCTTAATTGGAGTTATGAAATAACATCAACCGCGTTGGCAAACATGCAGACTGCGTTGTTTATCCCTCCAGCACCTCGCAATTCTAATCAGCTCTCTTTATTGTCTCAGAGAGGCAGCACTTGTGCTCTCTGGGACTTTATGTGCTGACTCATCATCACAGTGTTGCATATATTTCAAAAATATATGGCAGCAAACAAATCCATTTATGAATTTATTTTGGATTGAATTAGGTGACATTTGTGCCAGTTGAAGTTGAATGCTGAGACATTAAGGCAAACCAGAAGCACAAATGTTACCCAGTATGATTGATGCTATTATAGTTGTGTTAATGTAAAAATTATGTGTTTTGTTGTACATCTTTTCTAGAGAAGTTGTTCCTCAACAAAGTAAGGATACAAATTCAAAAGAATGAAATGTCAGAAAAAAAGTGTGCTGTAACTTGTCTCGCTCCTAATACAGTGCATAGTAAGAGTTGTAGTGGTGGAAAGTACTTGAGACATAGCAAACTGTGCTGAGTGCTGGAGACCCAGAGGAGTAGCTGAAAGGGCGGTAGACAACATAGAGGTAGGGAAGGCTCTGTGATCCACCTGTGGGAATAACCGCACACCTGAAGCATATGGAGGAGACAGCACTTTGTTTTCCTCTTGTCTCTGCAGCTAATAGTATCAGACTTTAGGTTTGAGTTAGATTATTGCAGGGTATTTATTCCTTTGTGAAATCCCCGACTTGGTTTAAAGGCATCTTCTATAATGTATTGTACTGAGGACTAAGTGCGATGGGAGGGGATGAATGCATCCTCCCCATGTGAACATTTATCTAATTTTCAGTTCTGCTTCAATTAAATATGAATAATCTTTTTATGCACATTTGAATACCAATAGAAAAATGTCCACTGATATTTGGATAAAATGTAAATTAGGCACTGTAGACAAGAATCAGCCACTTTGACTTAGTTAACATTAAACACAATTTAGAGCATTGCATTTTCAGTGGCTTTTGGTTCTGTGCTTAGAAAACTAGCAATGGACTGCAGTGTACTGACTATCTGCAGTTATTTTCAGGATTTTATAATGTACTTTCAGTTTATAAGAAAGATATTCACTTGGTTAAAAGCTAGGCCTACCACGATAATTATTATTGACTATATATTGTTCAGTATTTTACGTGGCTACATTTTATTTGCACTACTCAAAATATTTGGACTATTTTTTGCATATATGATAAGATTTAAGATTAAAAGGTTGAATAAATTACCCATGTGCCTCATTAAATTACTCGTGTGCCTCATGGAAACTAAGTACTAAAGTACATTCTGCTGTTTAATTGCTGCAGCTCATGTTTTTTTTTAACAGCGTACAGAATATTTTTTGTGGTTTAAATCTGCTCTTGGGTTTTTGTGTTTGTGAAATATTGTATATTAGTTTCAGTATAATTTTTTATGGCGAATATTTATTTCAGCAATATATCGCACTTCAAAATTTGTTGTGACAGGCCTATTAACAAGTGTATTTAAGCATTCAACACGTTTTTTCAACTTATTTAAAGATGTACTATGTAACTTTTCTGGTGAAGCGTGTGTCACCTGTGTAGATTCCTTTGCCTTGAATTTGCCACAGTTTTGCAGAATCTATTTTGTATCTACATTATCTGCTTGTATGTGTAATGCCATACTTTACAGGCAAAGCAATAACATCTATACAGAAAAAAGCAGGTGGCAGACCCAACATAAAAGTTACATAGTGGAACATTAAACAACATATTTTACGGTATGTTTCTATCATTTTCGCCACAGCTCACCTGAATGAGCCGTACTATTGATCAAACAAGTCAAATACCGGTCTGCTCTCTGTCTCTCTTTGTCCACTCCACAACATTAATGCGTTTGGCCCCAGTACTGACTCTTGTTACATCAGTCAGCTTCAGTCAGCCTCATCGTCAAAGGCCTCTCTCTCTCTCTCTCTTTCTTTCTCTCTCTCTCTCTCTCTAGTGTAGGGATTTCATTGTTCCAAAACCAGCTTTCTGATCCTTATCTCTGCTGGATTTCCCTCAAAATCATGACCCTGGTCTTGCTTCGTGGCTGGCTTCCGTGTGCATCGACTTTTACAGTTTGTTTTCTCTGCTCCTCTGTCAGGGCAGAGAATCTTGCCTTGGCTGATCCTCGCCAGCTAAACTTGTGTGATGGTGAGCTTAGAGCAGGAATCAAAAACACAGCATTGTCTCATGTGGGACCCCAGCAGCTCAGAGGCCAATCCTCAGTCTTCTTCTTCTAATCCTGTTCACATGGTTAGTTTGGGCCAACATGATATGAACACTGAAAGCCTTGGGGCTTTGTTAACTGACCATTTATGATCCCTGTGTCTAGATGTGTCTATGTGCTTTACTGCTTACTTCAAACAAAGGCCACTAATGGCACTTACTTCAACTATTACCATCAGTTGAGTTACTTTCACCATTCCACCGTTTCTACTACTGTAGTTACGATAAAAATATAATAAACAATAATACTGTGACAATTACTATAATCATGTATTAGCTGAAACTGTTAAATTCTTTAAGAGATTTACCTACAGCCTTAAGGCCTACCTAACATATTTTTTTGCAGTAGGCCTGTTGTACATTTATGTAATCCTTTTTTATAATTTAGTAGCCATTTGTGGGAAAAAAATCTGACAGCTGCATCCAGTTTGCATCAAATTATAAAATGTTATTTCAAATAATCTTTTTATTGCTTGCTATATTGTGTTTTGGTGCAGAGTCAGTGCTCTGCCTTGTTGCAAAAAGTTGGAGCTGTGGCTAAAAGTTTAAACTTAAGTTGAAAACTAGAATAATTGGGCAATGCAGTCATGTTTTCTCCCAAAAAACCACTGGAGATACAAAAGGAAGATTGCTGTTACAAGTGATCCAGGCAAAACTAGAAAACATGATTTGTTTTTTGGAAAAGCTGTCTGATTTTGCTCCCATGAAAGTCATTTCAGGATAACTTTACTCAGTATTTGATGTTGTGTCTTACAAGTGTACAATTGTGGCATTGCCAGAGTTATCAATGCTCTGTCACAACATGTTGACAAAAGCCTCTATGTCAGACAGGACAGCACTGCTCTCCTATTAAACTCAGCAAAGGGCCACTAATGAAGTCATTATGTGTTCACAGGGTTTCATTTTGACATTCACAGTTTCCATTAAAGAACAGAGTGATGCAGAAACACAAAGGATTAGCAAAAGCAGAGATTGACAAGCTAAATTGCTTCATTTTAAATCCATTTGGAGTCATTTATTATTTCTTTGATTGTTTGCTGCAAGTGCAAATTGGTGACTTTAAAACATCCCTTAAGAATCACTACTCCTGTCCTAATACCAACTTTTCACTAATTAGTATGAGATTTTTGTGTCTTCTTTTGTTTTTATGCAATTCAGCTTGAATAAGTAAGCATACAAGAAAGGGAATCTACTAGAATGAATGGTGAAATGTGAAAAAACATCCCGTTGACAGAATTTAACGTTCCTTTGCTATGATATCCTGGACGAGGATTACACAGAGGTTTTTTTTAACAAATATAATCTGAAATACTTGTGTAATGAAACAGTTTTTTTTTCTTACATAAAGTTGTTTGGTTTTTGAGGGTTTTTTGGAAAGAGAAGAAAGAAATGACTCACTCCTGAGAAGATAGACCTGTTGATATGAAGCAGGCAACCCTGGCAAACATACATTCTTTTTTTAAGATGCAAAAAATATTATTATATTATTTATTTCAACACATATTTGAATGCAGTTCCAGTATTGTTCTACATTAAAGTATTTGTAGAGTTGTGTTTGCCATAATGAACAAATGAGATTGTGCCAGTGTAATGTCATTTCTCGCTATTTTAAGGGCCATTTGAAGCCGTTTCTGAACCACTGCAAGTCATTTGTAGCATTTGCATTTGAATGTGCCGTGGAGTGTCTCAGTCAGGATCGGAACAGAGGAAGGGAAATTATAAATGCAGATTGGTGCATCAGACTTCTGCTTATTGATGGAGTGCAGTCTAATTTTGGCATCTCCTTTTAATTTCTGAGCTGAAATGTTTTTGCTGGCGCTCTTGTGTAGATAGCTGCTGTTTGCCAACACCCAGTTTGGGAGCAGTATCTATAATCAGTGTTTTGTATCTCTTTGTAAGAATGCAATAAGAAAATCATAATTCTCAATTTTGTAGGGTGAAATGAAAGCATTTCTTGGATACATTCACTTGTCCAGAAATTAAGACTTTGTTTTATATTGCGGGTATTTCATTAAATTTAAGTAAATAATTTTTCTGGTGCATATTTCCCCTTATAATTCTGTGGAACTGAATAGAACAGAAATATGGATATGTTTAATGTTGGTTCTTGAATTATGGTCTCTGCTCTCTTAGCAAAGCTATCTCACTCTGGGGGTGATCACTGAATATTGAAATTTGTGTTGTACCTTGTAAATCAACTGTGCTTCAGGATTTTGTAACAGCAGAGAGGAATATCTTACATTTAAAAGAATACAAAAGCAGGAGCGGCAACAGAAGATATTGTTGTATAACTCCATATAGTGTAGTGGAGGTCTCAGGGGTCCGCAGTAATACTCACAGCCTTTGTCGGTGCTATGCCCTGAGGCGTACAGTTTCTACAGTGGTGAAAACATCCCCATCCTCGCGCCACAGGTTGCCATGGTGATCACTGACCCGAGCTCTATGTAAATCACTGCTTCCCAAGTCGACAGGTATTTTTGAGAAGATTTGGTTAGAGCAGCCTGCTGTCAAAATGACACACTGAATAACATTAGCTCTGTGAAAGCGAACCATTCTGAAAAGAGAAATAGTAGCTGGAGACTTGAAGTACTTTGAGAGAACACAACACCACCAAGACACTGCACCTATGTCACTGTAATATCTTAGCGGTCTGGTCTGGCCTTGAACTCACCCTTTTGTTCAGTAAACACTATATATTCTGGAGAGCTTGTTGCACCATCATAATAATCTATACAATACAATACAATACAATGTACATTTTGAAATAGTCTAATACTTCAGACTATGCACTTCTCTTCACCAGTGTCTTTGTGAAATTAACAACTAACCAAATCTAAATACAGTACAACCTCCAAGGCAAACGTAATTTGTTCTGTCTTTTCCTTGAATGTCAGCAGTTTTTTATTATAACCTGAAATAAATAAGTAACATTTGTGGCAGCAGAAAAACACTAAGTGATGCATGTGAATGTTGCTAAGGCTTTGCGAAGCATGAAATAAGCTTTCTAGGGGAACAGTGATGAAGACGAAGGTTTGTGTACCCTGCTATTTCTTAATTAAGCTCACATCTTGACTGTCACCTCTGAGCCCCAATAAATTGCTTATGTAAAACACTGCTGTCCTTTTCATTAATAAAATGCTATAAAATGCTTGTGCTTGAAGTTCTTTGTAATTGCAGGGTCACACCAGTCATTACTGTGTAATCCTAAAGGATTTTTACTATATAAGCCCCTTATGTCAAATTCAGTAATACAAGTCTTCACAGTCCACCGATTGTCCATTCTGAAATTAATTCATCTACTTCCTCTAATGCTTTATAAAAAAGGCCAAATAAGGCACATTTGCCTTATTATATTGAAACATTTGAGGCGAGATAATACAATTTACTAATTTTACATCTTTGTAAAATTGTTTTTTGAAATGTTAATTTTTTGGGTATCATTTGAAAGAATTAGTTTTTCTCTGCACATGTATGGTTTTGTTTAACCTTGACTTTGTATATATTGGTTATAATGCATTTTCTCAGTTGTTCTATCTTCCTCAGAGGATAGAATAAGCATTGCTATCACCATGAACCCCCAAAACACACTTCCCGAGGGACTTCTTCAAACAGACAAACAGATTCTTCCTCCCTCCTCTCCTTTTGACACACAGGAGCCTGCATTCTGCTTCCATGTGGTGTTTGTGCTAGTAGTGAAAAGTGTGCATATGTGTACAGCTCGCTGTGCCATGGCCCACGATGTTCCCACTGTCTTCAGATAAGAAATATATCAGAGAGAGCACCTGCCTTCACCCTTACTGACTCCACCTCTCTCACTGTCAGAAACCTTCTCTAAAACAGCCAAGCCCTACTGCGTTATCTTCCATGATATACGATAAGATATTATTTATTCATTGTTAATTCAGAGGTTATACTGTGGGGGCCTACACAGTTGTATGCACATTTATACAATTATATTTTAGCTTTGTACTGAAGGAAAATTATTGAAAAAACAATTTCTTCTTACAGTCTCCTCTCTGCATATGTTAGAACTTGATAAAGACATTTTCATTCATTCATTTGTATGTCTTTGGTGTTACATTAATAGCCATTATTTTAGCTTGTGTTTCAGTCTGCACACTCACCTGTTACATCCCTTAGACCTAATAAGGCTCAGTTCAATCTCCATAATGCTTTCATTGCTACGGTCTCTCAGTGGAGCAGCTTGAAAACATGCCTTAAATGAATTAGGCATACCCTTTGCTGCTAATTGTTTTAGACAGTTGGTTATTCTGTGTACAACATGAAACGTTTAGGCATATATTTCTCCCTTTTATGTTCTGAGCTACATTGGGTGCAGCCACCTTCCTCTGATGTTATGAGAATGACCCAGATTACATTGATCTAGCTGAATCTCACTTCATCTTTTAACTGGATTGGATAAAGGTGCACAGTGCAACATTTCTGATGCAGCGTGTGCCATAGAGATAGTCAAATTGAATGCCATTTTGGTGAACATTTCTGGGAAAAACATTGACTTACATGGCATCAACAGTCGGCAGACAGCTTGATTCCACACAGTCCACGTCTAAATTAAAGGTGCACTATGTAACATTTCAGCTCCATACTGTAGAAGATTCAAGAAAAGTTCCATAATGTATCTTTAAATGCCCTGTTTGGAAATGGCATGTAATTTATGCCACATACAACTACTATACATGCTAAATAGTAGGTCTATAGCTCCCCTCATAGTCTCTTTCTGACTCATGGATTATTTTCTGTAGAAGTATTAAAGTATTTAAATAATGAAGATGGAATGGTCGAAAACAACACCCAAATTGTTGCACTGCACAAACTGTCACCACATCACAGTTTCAGTAATTAGGTGCTTTGTCAAACACCAATCACATGATTGAGCACAAACTTCTTTACAGATGAGTGGGCCAGATAAGATGTGGCCAGTAGCTCAGAGCATGCCAAGAGCTGAGGTGTGGAATTAGATTTTAAGTATAGGTGGTAGTGCTAATTATAGTATGTAGTAGGTAGGCATGTGTGGAATTGGACCTGGGTGTAAAGGGTACTTGTTAATCCAGAGCTCTAATCCAGTTTGTTGGAATTTTGTGCTACACCCCTATGATGACTGAAAATTACAGATCCCATAATTGAAAGTGAAGATGCCAATGCAGGAGTGGTCTCTATGCTGCTATAAAGGTTGCAAAGGTAGGTAAGAGTTGGTCATAGTGGTCTAGTGAATTTTAGGGACCTGGGAGACATAAAGTGATATAATACATTTTATGTAAGTCATTAATGGCTTTTTTTCCCCCTTTTTTCTTACCTTCTTGCATGGCATGGTACTCAACACTTAGGCATGTTCACATTTACTAATTTTAAAGGACAATATATTGCTACACATAAACACTGCAATAAATGATAACATTGAAACTATTTTATGCTAATGACACAAAGCAAGAGAGTGTCCATTAATCTTTTTAAATGTGCTGTATCAATACAAGGCACTGACTGCAACAAATAAATAGCAGAGTGAATCAGTAATTAGTGATATAAGTTATTTATTTAAATCTCTAGCTCAAATTTTGTGTTATAAAAAAAATCTTTTTTAAAGAAATTGCACACATGATAAATATTGAGCCACAAAATGTTTTTTTTCAGCTTTCATATATTGAACGATAAGTAGTAATTATCGTGACAGGCCTATTAACACTTTTTAATGTATTCCTGGAATAACATCAGTCTTTTTGGCGAAGCTGCTACTAAACCCAAATATAGGATTAGAGAAAGGACATTAATTTGATTATAGCGATCATTCCTTCTCAAATACAATTATAAGACCAAACACCCAGGTAAGGTGAAAATATTATCATTACTCAAAACAGATAAACAAGATAGTTTCCTTTCCTAATCTGTCCCAAAAGCCTTGTAATCTTAAAGTACAAGGGACTGTTATACAGTCCCTGACAAAAGTCTTGTCGCTTATCCATTTTGTAGAAACAAAAGCTTTTAACCTGACTTTAAATTAATCGATTGGTTTTAGAAATGTCTCATATGAAAGCTAAAACTCTCCCAAATTATGGTCAATATACTAAAATAAATTTGCTTCACTGAAGAAAGATCGATTATTTAATGAACACAGAAAAGTCAGATTTTGGCAAGACAAAAGTATTGTTGCCTACAGAAAATTGAACAAATAATTTACTTCAAATACAAAAATATGTTACATAATGTCAATGAAATAAGTAGTGGTGCTGTGAGATCCATATTTAATATCTTGTATGACTTCCATGAGCTTCCATCAATCTTTCTTCATTGAAGCTAATTTATGTTAGTATATTGAGCATAATTTGGGAGGGTTTTAGCTTTCATATGAGACATTTCTAAAACCAATCAATTAATTTAAAGTCAGGTTATAACCTTTTGTTTCTACAAAATGGATAAGCGACAAGACTTTTGTCAGGGACTGTGCTACCTGGACCTTTAAAATGTGTTTGATTTGAAAGAGTTCGATACGACCGACCACCCAGAGCATTACCTGCAATCTGGTTGATTATCTCACGTTCTCATTGACTATCATGCGCTGGCCTCCCTCGTTACACTCAGTTATCACTGGCGGGATGCTGATATGGAGGTACATTATTGATCAGAGCCCATTAACAAGGATAAAAGTGCAGCGCTGCAGTCTGATTCATCACAACTCTCTCTCAGATATCACTCAGTGGGCCACCTACACTAGCTGTTGGATACATGTGAGTGCTTATGTGCTTCTCATCAGGACAGAAATAATTCACTACAACAACATAGCACTGCTTTCTCTAGTCATCATATCTTTTTTGCAGTAGTTTTCTGTGAATTTTGCAAAGATTTCAAACACAACCTGAAACTAAACCTGCACTACACCAGGACTAGATCAGGACTAGAACAGGTCCAACCTAACAGGGCTAAACTGAGCGTAAACTAAGAGTAAATCAGGACAGACATACACTCACCCATGCATCTTCAAAACTCGTAGTGTGTGTAGAGACATTCAGGAAATTGTTATCATGAAGCTGAGGTTGGCACAGAACCTATAAATTGTGGCCAAAAGTGCAGTACAACGATACCAACAATAGATAATTAAAATTCAAAACCTAAAATCACCAAATAATCATTTGTATTATTTTATTTATTTATTTTTTTCATTTTACTTTTTGGTTTGAGGATAAAATTTGTTTGTGTATTGAAATGAATTTATCGCACTGCACTGACAAAATAATCCTGAAACAGATTTAAACCACAAAAACTATTCTAAATCTACAATATTGTTTTAAAAAAAAAGAGCCTCGACAAATAACAGCAGAATAAAACATTGTAGTACTTAGTTTGCATCTGCAATAAGACATAATTATTAATTCAACCTTCTATTCCTCAAATCTTATCATATAGACAAAAAATAATCACAAATTACCCACTAGTGCAATGAAAATGTACATACAATAAATGCTGACAGAAAAAAATAATAAATATTGTTCCAGCTTTCATAAATTGAAGTTGATATAGTAATTATCATGACAGGTCTAGGCACGTGAACGCTTGTGATTTTAAATGTTTAATGTCTATTTTGAAGTCTCAACTATTTGCTTACAAGTGAATGTCACATGGCAATAACTACCGTAGCCACATGTCTGCGCATTCAGCGGTTTTGCCTCAATTGAAAAGTAAAGCTCCTTTTAGATGTGCATCACAGTCCGTCACATATTCCTGGTGCTGTCCTTTGCTTTGGATGCATTAACAGGATTAAAGCCCACCACGAGCCAGGTCTATATTCATTTCCGCCGTGCACAGGCCTGCATATGAAATGATACGCTGCCTAGGTCTGCTCCGTAATAGTGATTTAAATCTGACCAGATACCATCTCCTTCATTAAGATGCTGTGTTTGTTTGTCAGAGGAGGAAGAAGTTACTACTGTCGTTGTCAGTGTGAATCAGCAAATTACCATAATAAGTAGTTACGAAAGATAAAATATACGTCATCCAAATATTTAGATCGTGGTTGATTATTCAGTTATTCAGCGTCAGTTATGTTGTGCGATTTTTCTGTCTCATTTTGTTTAGAAGTAATTGTCAGATTTTGATGACGTTTGTACTGGTAATAGAAAGTATTTGTATGCTGCATTTGGACCCCTAGGATTAAAGATGCACGATTCAACATTCTGGTGGAAGATTGGTTGCTTGCTTGGCTT
This sequence comes from Scartelaos histophorus, assembly GCA_000787155.1. Taxonomy (NCBI): domain Eukaryota; kingdom Metazoa; phylum Chordata; class Actinopteri; order Gobiiformes; family Gobiidae; genus Scartelaos; species Scartelaos histophorus. Next base: position 60,815 of record KN502979.1, on the reverse strand, counting down.
CATGTAAATGTCATTGCTTTGTCTGGAATGGAGTCACACAGAGACATGCATGTTTTTCAGTGTGATTTGAGCACTAAAACATCTGTAATTTACTAAATGCAACATAGTAAGTTTAAAGCTATTTTGTGTCACCTTTCAGGCAAAGCAATAATATCTCCTTAGATGGATATGGTGGACCCCCTACCAGAAAAGTTACGTAGTTCACCTTCAAGGCTTTTGCATAATGTACTGATTGCTGGATAAGGCCAAAAATGGCTCCTCAGTTCTTTGCAACATGACCATAATAGCACTGTAACAGAAAGTACATTGACATCATGTTGCAAAGGAGTCAATTTGTTGTAAATTCAAACAGGAACACTGTATGTTCAACTTCTTTCTCTCAAGCATTCCTTTTAACGTATCTCTAGCACCAATGTTGATCTTTTTCATTATTTTTTTCACCTCACTTATTTGCCCATGTCCAAGTCTCTTTTTTGTTGAAATGACTTGATTTTAGGTTCACACACATTTCTCTACACTCTCCATATTATGCACCTTGCTAGAAATCAATCTCACACAGGTTTCACACATCATCATTCGCACCAAATTTCATGGATGTCATTTTTATAGAAATTGAGCTCTTTAACTTGGACGGTAGTAAGGCTGGACACCCCATGGCTATAATGCAGTGGAATGTGGTCCAGGCTAAAGCAAGGAACCAACACTGTCCCCAAAAACTAACCAGTGGGAGCCAGGCACTTCAGCAGGCCAGATAATTACACAGGCTGATGGAGATGCCACTTGGTATTCAGTGCACACTCAATAACACACAGCAGCTCAAATACAGTAAGGTGGGGGTAAGGGCTGGAGAAGAGGGGAGAGCATCCATCCCCAGTCTACAGGGAGGTGGCAACACAAATGTCACTCTGTCAGTGTCAATATGTGATATATTTTAGCATTTATCAATACCATATTTTAGTAGTCATTTTATCATTGTATATAATAAAGGTCTGTTTTTATTTTTTCAAACACTTGGCAAGATTAGTAACAGTAACAACCTAGAACACAATACATATCCATCAAAGTTGAAGATAACAATGGGTCATTATTTATTCCCCTATTGTTCTGTATTCTCTTGACCTCTTGGAGTAAATAACTTCCAGACATTGTTATTCTCCAAAAAAGCAGCCACTGTGTGAAGTGTATGTTAGCTAGGTAGCTAGTAAACGTTTAGTCCCTGTACGCCAGACCAGTCTAAAGGGGCCCCAAAAACAACTGACCTTTTATCTCTGAATAGGTGCTATTGGTTTGGGTAAATGTGGTAACATGGGCCCATAAAATTTATCCTAATTTTTTTACCTGGTGATTATTTGCTATTAAATGACAGGGACAATGCTTTGAGTTTTGTGTTTTGCCTTTGAGTAATGGATACCTGCACAAAACATGTGCAAAACAACTGATGTGAGTAAATATGTTGTGTCACTGGTAGGGATGGGGCAATAAACAATATTACTTTATTACAAAAAAAAAAAAAGGGAAGGCAATAATAGTTTGTATTACATGTTATGTAACTCTGATAATCATCAACACATATAATCTCCATAATATCACCAGATTGTGCAGAAAGAAGCTACTTTAGATCATTGTCACAAAACAAGTTAGAATAATTATACATGGAACTTGTGCATAATATTTAATCTGGTGAAGTTTGATGAAGGTGGGGGACAATGGGAGGTGTCTCAGTCTACTGTAAGAATACCACACCAAACAGAACCTCTTCTTCCCCTCACACATTCTGAGTAAGTAAGTAATAATTCAAAACATTAAAACGCCACAGTACTAAATAACTATCAATAAACAACAAGACAATAAGACAAAAAGTACATATCTATATCTATCTCTCTATCTATCTATCTATCTATCTATCTATCGAGAGAGAGAGATGCATACACACACACACACACACACACACACACACACACATGCACACATGCACAACTAAAGCACCATGCTTTAGTTGTTGCATTTACATATTTACATATACACACATTTATGTTAATTATAATGAATAGTCTTGCCATTATAATCCTGGCACATAATGTTCATTCTTATGTTGTGTGGATGGGCAGCAGCAGGAGTATAGTGGTGCAGTATACGGTGGAGCGTTAGTGTGTGGATGTGGTGCCGGCGAGCTGCCCAGAGCTGTGTGCCTCAGTGAAGGGTGACAGGCGAGAGACAGAGGCGCTCTGCTACTGTCAAGGCCGCTCTGCCTCTGTTCTCATCTGTGAGAGACTGGCACTGGGGCAGGCGGCGAGCAGGCTACACCATTTGCACCGTGCATGTAAAAGAGCCAACCCTGCTCCTTACATAACGTGCCCATTTGCAGCCTGTTTAAACACAACTGAGAAAGGAGATTGATTTTCTGAAGGTCAGGTGTATTAGCCTCTGCGTTAGAGTTAGCTCTATGGTCAACACTTAAAACTTCACACATGTTTACAGCATTGTGTGTGTGTCTTCAAAAGGTTAAGCAAATACTGAAAAAAAAGTCTGTAGTTCAGATGTGGTTCTTAGGTTTGTAGAAGTGGTTGATTTCAGAGAATAATGCAGCCATATTTGACTGCAGCTTTATGCTCCTGACTGCTGAATCAAATGTAGTCAAGTGGAACCTCTGCAGCTTCAGGACATAGAGTCAAAATACATTCAGAATAAGTATCAGGGAAATGTCTTATCAAAAGGAGATTATTGGACTATGACATGCTTTTTCAATTCAGTTTGGAATTTTCTGTTTGAAAATGTTTATCACATTGATTTTAGCTTGAGTGCACCATGCTTTAGTTTAGCATTTATAGTGAATTATCATTCACTATAAATGCACCAATTAAAGTATTGTGCTTCTCCATCCATTACTTCAAGTGCAGAGTTGGCCAAAGCTGTATCCATCTTTACACTGATTTTGTCTTATTTATGAAGTGAGCCACAGGTATTTTTATTTATTGAAATGAAACTATGCAACTAGGACCAAGTCATAAATATTAAAATACTTTAATTTAATCAGATTTAATGCATGTTAAACTCCCCTTAGGTGCTCATCCATATGTCACTACTGTATGCAATTAATTTTAGCATGATTTAACATGATGAATGCTGTGGGAGATGTCATTTATGGTGCTGTGCCAAACGAGTACAATTGTGCACAACCTGCTTCCATTCCTCTGTTTAAATTCCCTTCTGCTGGTGCTATAGATCTGTGTTATGCCCTGACTGCAAAAGGCTGTAAAACTGATAATATGTTCTGACAAAAAGCTATTGGAATTATTCAGAGTAGTTTTAAATTGGATTGTTAGAATATTTGATTACTTTTGCTGTGTATTGTAGCGTTTGAGAAACCCAATCTGACTTGAATTAAACTCTATTATCATGTTTGCAGGAATATTTATGATCTCTATGGGGGTGACGCAGTCTCTGGACAGCATTAAAGTCTGCTCCTTGCCCTCCATAAATATTTCCCTTTACTACTCGCAAGTGCTCAAAGTTGTAAGAGGCTATTACATGGATGAGTTGCATTTCTTAACCTCATCCACCTTTATCGAGAGGAGAGCGCGAGCCCAGCGACCTGCAGAGATGGTAAAATGGGACATCTGTTTGTCCAACCCAGCCAGTTAAAGTCCTGGACTGGCTCTGCAATGATGCACCCATATATCACTATGCACTCTTCTTTATAGTTGTCTATGCAGGTATGCCTGAACATGAACATAGACATGAACTCTGCTTTGTAATTCTAAAGTTTCAAACTTGGTTTAAAAGCTCATATAAAAATGTATTTTACATAATATCTCTTATGGATGCAGCGATCTGGCAATGGTATCAGATATCTGTGATTGGACAGATAAACTGATCTAAGAAGGCTATTTACTGGTTGTAGTTGGCGCAGAAAATTGTGTATTTCTATTTATAAGTTATTCTGTTGTTACGTCAGAGATAAATAACAGCTACATAACACCTTTGGATAATTCTGTCTTATTTTATTTTTGTTTAAAGGAAATAAATGCTGTTTTCAGTCTCTCCTCTCATATTGGTTGGTATTGAGTATCAGCAGATACTTAAAGCTCTAGTATCAGAATTGGTATGGGACCTGAAAAGGCTGAATCAGTTCATTCCTAATATCCCTTGTAACATTGTGTATGTCGTGTTGTGTTGATGTAAGTCAATGTAAATCTTAATGCAATTGCATCTTTAGCACCGATGCTTGTTCAAATTCATTTTATACTAGTTTTAGTATTGATTAGTATCTGAGCAACCCTTGTACATGACTTTTTAAGTGAATCCAGCAACATGATGTTTTTTGCCAAAGACCTTGAATGTTGATGAGTTGTGCCCGTCTGTATAAAGATGCAGCTATGTAGGAATGAAATATGAAAAACTTCATGAATCATGCAAGACCTATAATATATGAGATCCACATATCGTTACAGGCAAAATGAACAGGCCTCACAAGATAAACGGTTCCGATGCTTACACTGACGCAGCAGGGAATATCTTAGTAACGTCACTTAACACCAGTAATGTTACTACTTTTTAAAAAAGCTTTATATAGTAGAGCCTAAGGTTGTTTTAATGCTTTCCTGACTTAAAAAAAAGCTAATTCATCTTTTAGATACATGCTGCAAGATGTTTGGATATCCCGCTGGGAAATACTGAATTACAGGGTATGTTACCATCTCGAGAAGGCATATATGTCAAAATTGCGTGGTATTGCGTGGTATTGAGTGGTATTTCTAAAACTTCTTAATACATCAAAATCTATGGGTCATGTATCACAGTAGTTGATTATGGTCAAAAGCATTTGTTGAGCAGAATCTGCACATTTCAAGTTACATGATATTGTAAAAATAATCATATGCTTTAGAAATGTAAATAGATTCTGTTTACATCTGTTATCTGTTGTCTGTTCAATTGGAGGATGAGGGCAGTTAATTGCAGAACTGACAGATTGGGAAAATCTTTTGTCCCTAGAGCTATCCGGCTTTACAATCTATCAATTAAGGACAAGGACAAATACATTGACTTTTCTGCGTAGATTTAGTTTTACAATTTTATTTTATTCTATTTTTATTTTTAATATTTTGAACAATACAGAGCAAACCTGGAATATGAATTTCCCCTTGGGGATAAATAAAGTTTATGTCTATGTCTATGTCTATCTTATGTGTTAATGTTTATGAATAGATCTGCTTGTTTATGAATGGATATGTTATGTCTATTTGGACCAGCGCTCTGTCTGATTGATTTTGGTACATGGCATATTACATTTAAGCACTCTTATGTTACACCACATTTGCACATTGTCAAAAACAAAGGACAGGTAAAGGACCAGCCTAAGAAACTAATTATCTGTGACCTCTAATACAGTGTAGTTTGACGTATGAGTCGCAGTCTACATGATGGATGACCACAGGGAACGATCATTTTCAAGCCTCCTGATTCGACAATGAGATTTTTTGTGATAAAACCCTCAAAAATAATTACACTTTGAACATGCGAGGGTCACATGTTTTCCGACACATCAGATACAGTAACACAAATGAAGTCATGTGACACAGAGGGGGCTATCACCACGGAGATGTGCGGCTCTACCCCTTGACCCTCAGCGTAGACATTTGCGGCACCAGCCAGCTCACTGCTTCTCTTTGGCTGTGGGGTGCTGGGGTTAAGCCAGTCTGCAGACGGTGCTCTCAGGAAGGTGGGGAAATTAATTTTCATGTAGTGGTGAAGGTCATGGGGTGCGATGATAGCATTAATAATGAGGTAGAGCTCCAGAGTGGCTAGAGTTACCTTGTTGCATTCACAGGAACAGATGTTTGCTGTTTAATCATATATTGTGGCGTCACCTCATACCGATCTTTGTTTTCATGATCATCTATTAGTATTAGTGATCATCTATTAGTGTGCCAAGCATTTTGTCATTTAATTCCCAGACATGTTCTATGCTAAGCCTTCCAAATGCAAGCCAGTCTCTGCCCACACATTAATTTCTTGACACTCGCACTACCAACCATGTCATCTAATTTCAATTATAAATGCAGAAAAACAGTGTGAGTAGACAGAAGAGTGTCGCCTTATCTCTATACGAGCCTAAACTGATTATTAGAGAGACGCACGAATTAATCATTGGTGGCTGACATTTGTGTTAATAGGCTTCAGATAACATTGTAAGATATAGCAAGCTAAAGGCTGCTTGAGACTATTCATCTTCATTTGTCTTGGTTGAGATACAAACCGAGACAAAATGGCTCAGAGGAGGAGGGTCAGAGGCAGAGAGAGGACAATAAGACGCCACTGTGTTTACAAAGTTAGAGACCCACCGAATTGAAATCTAAAAAGATAGGGTTGTGTTTTCCATCTGTGTTTGGTGCTTAATAGAATCTGGGAAGGGGGAATGGAATAGACATGGCGTTTTGTTGTGCCTGTGTACAAAAGTCACATTGGCTCCAAAGTCCACAGAGTTCTGCAGAAGATTCTTAAAAGCCTTCAGTTTCAAAGAAGAAGCGCTTGCCTACAGCATTTTTGTCAGTTTGTATCTAGTTACATGTCAGTAAAATAAAAGTTTTTTATAAGGTATAATGAAGAGTATGTATTGTATTTTTCCTATTTTATTACAGTAGATTAATGACAGAGATTGACAGGTATACAGCCAATTCAGTGGCAGTAAAAGCATGTAGTTTGCAGGTATATATCATCCATAGCTTTTATATAGTACTTCTACTTTATTTTGAACCCAAAGTAATGCACTTTTTTTATTAAATTGTTTTTTACTATGCTGCAGCTATTTGGTGTTTATAGTGCAGGTTATCCTATGCAACCCTCTGTTCAATCATTATACACCTCCCAAAGCTCCAGACTCTAAGTAGAGAGCTTGGACTATGAAACTACTTTTATCTATGCACTGTTGTGAATAGGAGAATTAATACATAAGCAATGATGTCCTGTTTATTATTTACCATGAGATGTTTGCACATCTTGGCTTCTGGTTTCTACAACAAATCCTTTATGCAATCAAGTGTTATTTAGGTTGAATTTGCTTCCTTGGCTGTTTATTTAGGATTAAGACTGGCTTAATGACTTCTTATTGTGTAACCAAATGCTGGGATATGGGATATTCTTTCATCAGTTCTTTGAACACTTTTATTTTGGGAACAAAGGAGCATTGGGCAAATGGGTAAAGACCAAAATAAGGAGACAATTGGCACAAAGAGTTACAGCCTGAAGGCCTGACGTTCTCTATTCTCGCTGCATCAATCACCTCTCAAGCTGTCGCCATCACCTACGGCAACAATCCCTTCCCAAAAGAGCCCATGGACGTTGGATGTTTGGGAGAACACGGGCGTAGACAGACCAATGCAGGCACTGACAGAAGGAGCGGGCAAAGATTAACTAGAAAAGACAGAGGCGATCTAGGTGTGCAATAAGTCTGGAAGTGAGGGAAGAAACTACTCAGCGCTTTGCTAAATGGTTGCCATCTGGTCAAACTGGGACAGCCGTTTGTGTGCATGGGAGAGGACGTGGGGTGTGTGCTAGTAGTAAGGCCACCAGACAGCAGTGGACAGGCAGAATAAACAGCTGCAACTTTATTTCAGGGAGCACTGCAGACTCTGCATGCTGCTGCTGTGTCAAGGAAGATCACACAGAGAAGTGTTATCTCAGAGAAATGTGGGCAACAGAGACAATTTGAGTGTTGAGAAACAGATCAGGGTACACCAGAATCTAAAAACTCTTCTGGAATGGTAGACAGACAGATGTTCTACATTATCTGTCTATCTGTATACTATATATACATTAGAGTTTCAATGATACTGAATTATGCCATACTTAGCCTTACTCACAATATTATTTTTATTGGCCCAGGCTGTTGGTTTGCAGTGGCGGGTGCCAAACCAAAAAAAGCAAAGATAATATTAAATACAGAAAGAATACATATAAAATATTTTTTACTTGAAATTGAGGATAGTACAAGGATCAGACCACGGCATTTGAAAAATACAGATAAGGTATTTGAGCTTCCTCCAGCTTCAGTCTAAGGGCCCATTTCATTAAGGTCTTGTAAATGGCATATACAATAAAGGTTTTATCAGCGAGAAAGGCCACTGCTGACTTCGACCTGACTTCCTTTAGCCTGGAATTGAATGCTTTCCGTCGGCTACGTTCAGACCGGCTGCATTTACAGAGAGGAGAGGATTAGGCCCAGTGCCGATGGCGGTATTTGATTGGGTCTCTCAATGCTAGAGTTTGTCTATGACACTGAAAACCCATTTTCACCAACTCCAAATAATTCATGAAGTTTAGCTCATAGAACACATGTCAATAACTTTGACAGTTTGACAGTTCAGTCTTTATCCAAAAAGCCCATTTTACAGCACACTGAGGGAGATTACAGTGTTGACTCCTTCATAATCTTAACAGGATTTTTCAGATTCAGGATTTGTTACATTTGATATATGCTGGCAGCCAGAACTTAAATCAGTTTTTTCTGCATTGAAGTGTCTGCGATTAGTAGATTTGGAGCTGTTGCATCATTTCATAATCAAATACACTCACTGGCTTTTTCCATAGGTATAACTAATTTTAACGTTTTGCTACTGTCACTCAGTGATTTTATAATTTTTAAGTAATTTTTCCATTCAGGTTTTACAAGACTGTGCCACTGACATGTTCCATGACAAAGTACATTCTATATAAGCTGTATGGGTGTATTTTAAAATGCCTGCAGATCAATTGTCTGTAACTAAATCATGTTTGCCTTGGTTCTATTCCCACAAGTTTAATGTTTAGAAAAAGAAAACCCTAATTGCTTGTTTGTGAGGAAACCAAAATCTGGTTAATGGAGAACTTGGGGGATAGGTAAATACAGTCTAAAAATAACAGGCAAAGTGACAACACTTCATTAGGAAGTAGCCCTTTCAGCCCCTCACACACTTGCTAAACTCCAAATTAGTTTTTCGTTTATACTGAACTGAGATGATGATAACTCTTGCAAATATGTATTGCTTGCTTTTGAAAATGATCCAAGAATTTTGCCACTTAAAATTAGTGACACAACTTGCATTACTATTGCTTTTTTTACGGCATCTTCAATTATGACAGGATCGCACTAAGACAAATTATCCCAAGATCACTACACACAATACCAATAGCAGAATAATATAAAAAGTATAAATAATATAAAAGTAAATGTACTTAATAAGCAAAATTTCTCTATTTTTATGTTTACTTTATTTTTGGCTTAGTCTTAATCAAGATCAGTTTTGACCTGTCATGATTTAAAACCTTGCATCTCTTTGTAAAACTGCAGATATTTTTTTTTTACACACAAGCTGTCAACACTGCATTCCACTTGCTATTTCCGATACCCGTTGGATATTTACAGTAAATCCAAATGATGTTTTTAATTCAGTCATTTGCCAGACACCATTAATTAACAGTTAGTGCAAGAGTAAGGCAGATTTCCTTTGGCGTCTGCAGCGCAAGTATCCTGATAATTCAGTGTCATTTGAAAGTACCAAAGTAATTGTCACTGGAATAGTCCCTTTAATTCCCATTAAGCCATAATTAAGCGTCTACATTAGACTCTGTATCACGAAGCCTAAGCTGTAACTCTTGCATGTGGGAATAGTCTAACTAATTAACTATGAATAATGTTGCTCAAACAAATATGTTGCATTTACTTACCTTGAATGCATAAATAATTGTTTTTGCTCCTCCTACATGTTTTGCTCTCAGGACATTTACTATATTTGTAAACATTCAGTACATTATCAGCTTTCCACATTTAACCCATGTTGACTTGCGTTTAGATTTATATAAATGTTTACTGTCTACTGATGCATTAACATTTCAATACCAAGATTATGCAGATTATGTTGATGTGTGTGGTGTCTTCAGGGTTCAAAAAACAAGATTTAATAGGATTAGACAAACATTAATACTGATGCACAATTAATATAGTTTCTCACCCAGTTTTGTTTTGTAATACACAAAACAAAATATGAGTTCTCAATTTGGTTTGACAGTTAATCATCCTGTCCTCATCATGAATATTTGTTTACTAGATTCAGCATTTTTTTCATTGTTTCCCGTTCAAACTGATTTGCCTTTTTCATGGCGAATTCCCTTCTGGGCGCATGCAGTTCTCATAAGAATCAGTGGGATCCTTATTTTTCATTCAATAATTCTGCAGGAGTCTGTAATAGACCTGGCAGTGAACAAATGAGAAACACTTTACTCAAATGAAATGGGGTCTACTTTGTCCAAGGTGGCCATGCATCAGTAAAGCCACTTTTTATCACCTGAACAATGAACCCACTTTTGACAGAGAAATGACTGAACCATAACTGTACTGCAGCCCTAATCCAAGCTCCAAGCATAAGCAATAAACATTATGTGCTGCTTATTTGCTGTACTACATAAAAAATACAAATCTGTTCATATTCAGTAAGTAAATGGGCCAGAATTGAATTATTGATGCCTAACTTTGTACACTAATAAATGGATAATGGTTTATGTATAGGTATCTAACTGTACCTCATTTAAGGCTCGCTGTGGCACTTAAATATACTGCATTTCTTGTGACCGCTGAAACCTGCATTTCTTGTGGCCGCTGATACTCGTAGCTCTCTGGCATTTTCGTTTTTTAAAGGTAGCTCACCTGAGAAAAAAGGTTGGAGCCCGTGGTTTAGAGAGGCAACTATTCACTTTTAACTGTCTATCAGCAATTTGGTTTACAACAAAACTGATTCATGGCAGGGCTCTGCAGTTAAAGCCACCGTATGAGACATTTACCATAAAACTTATCTATATCCATGCAGAAAGTTCATAAGTGTGGTTTTAACCCTTATTTTCCTGCAATCATGCAAGTGACCTGTTTCCCTGAGAAAGTTACATATTGTACATTTAATGAAATTGAATTAAGATCAAGATTCAGTAACATCCAATCATTAATAATTAGCTTTGGTCTTTTATTTTATTGACAAAGGGGTCCACAGCCAATTCTTTGTCAGTGGTTTGTTGCAGAGTTCACCCTTTTACAAAAGAAACTTTACATTTTTATGTTACTGGCAATGATTAAAAAGGAAGGTGCAGGAAGATAAATAGAAGAAAATAAAACTAAAGCTTAATCTGTATGAGGAAATAAAATTGTGATACATTTTTTATCATATCACCAAGCCCTATACATGGGTTTCAGGGTTTAAATATTATACCTTTTGAATAGAAAAAAGTCCTCAAAATGTTGGAAGCTAAAACCCATGCATAATAGACTCCTCAAAGCTACTTTAATTAGCTCTGGGTGCTAATGTGAGATATACCCATTACAATGCAAATCATGGTGGCTGAGTCTAAAGGTCACGATTTATACATGCACAGCTCTGATGCCCAGAACCCAAATACTGGCTTGTGCCCTCAACAATAGCGTTTCCTCTCATCCACCTACCAACACGCGACCAGACCCAAGACACTGTACCAACTGCAGTAACCATAGAGACGTCAGGGCCTGCTGATGCCCTTGGGGGACTCTTCTCTGAACTCCTCACTGCTCAGTAAAAAAGGTGCCCCCGCTGCTAGATGTCTGTTTATCTTAGCAACATCTCAACTGAAACATTATTCACTGCTCACATTTCTTCCGTTTTTCTGGATTTTTTTTTGACTTCTGATATCAAAATAATGTTGTGATTATGCTACATCAAAAATAAAGAGCTGTTATACCACTGATGCGAATTATTAGATGCATGATGACTGAATTTAAGATATGGCACATTGTATTGTAATGTGACACTAGTTCTTTTTGAACACAGACATTTTTACTGAATATTTTGACTTATATTTTATGTACTTTACTGCAACTTGTTTCTGTATGTTTGGGCTGTATTTTATGTTACCCAGTAATTAAGTGTATGTTACTATGTTATTTTAAAGAGAGTGATGGAGTAACTGTGAGCTTTAATTGACATAAATTTGATAAATGGCTGGTCATGGGTCCTCCTTAAAGATCCAACCAAAGCCTCCACCAGCCTGTATTTATTAGGATGGCACATAGTTAGGATCAATAGAGCATCAGTGGAATTATAAATGAGCCACTGTTGTCACTGACTACAGGTGGCACCTTTTTGATTACAGTGTATTGACAGTTTGAGCTCAGAAAGGTTTTTGGTTTCAACAGTGTAACTGGGAAAGATGGACTGGAGTGGGTAGTGTTGTGTTTAAGTTTTTCCTCAAGTTATGCAGAAAAGAGGGAGCCACTGTCTGTGTGAATGTTCATGTATGTTAGCATAACAATGTGACTATGAGCTGTTTAGTTACCTTAATTTTTAGACCATCCATGATGACATCCACATCCAAATTGTTTGTCAGTATTCAATTAGCATGAGCGAATAAAAGGACTACTCGCTATTTACACAATTGTTTGGACACGTTTCCCTTCATAACAAATACCCACATCAGCTCACTCACACTCATGCTTTCAGGTGATGCCTCACACTTCTGACCTCAGCAAAAGAGAAAGTGAGTGTTCAAAATACTTGTACTTTCTTTTTTCCATCCAGGTGAATGATTGCAACAAAGAGGGTCGTCTTTGCAGTGAAGCCCTCTCCCATGCTGCTCTCTCCTCCCAGGGGATGGCAAAAGTCCAGGATGGACACACAAATGCATATGACAGGTATGTTGGTAAACAGGGCAGCTGGAAACAACGAATACAGTTTTTCCGTCTATCACGCTATTTAAGTGTTGGGACAAGATCTTAATATTGGCAGACATTGTTGTCGCTAAAACACCACAGGGAATCATATAACAGATTGGAATTAGTTGGACTTGAAAAATGAGAGAAAAAAGCATAATGACCAATAACAAAACTATCAATGATTTCATCTCTATCTTCTTGTATTAGAATTGGACTCAACAGGAGTCAGCTTGGTCAGTCAGTGAATATTTTGGGACAAAACAATTAGTCTTGTCCTAGAGGGTTACAATTGCATTTCCATTGAGTAAAAGCAATTTGGGTTTATTCCAGATTGATCAGATACATTTGATCTCTGTAGAAATTGTTTTAAATGTTACTTTGTTTGGAAATTTGTGGTCTAGCTACAAGAGTTGGTAATACTGTGTGTTATGTTTTCACTGCAGCTTTGTAATGTTAGAGGTGGGCCAAGATGGTATGGACAGTGGCACCCTAAGTCCTCCCTCAGCTCGACAGGTTACTATCAAGAGACACCCCACTCAAGGCTTCGGCTTCATCGCAGGCAGCCAGAGACCTGTCATTGTACGCTCCGTCTCTGCTGGTGAGTGTGCAAACACTAACACACATTTGTGTTTAAAGGTAAAACAGTAAAAATATCACTGTATGACTATGTCTCTGTCTCTGCAGACGGCCCTTCCTTTGGCAAGCTTCTACCTGGGGACCAGATCTTGGCCATTAACGAGGAGACGGTGAGCGACGTACCGCGAGAGAGAGTCATAGACCTTGTAAGGTAACATCCTTTACTGTCCCAAGAGGGAGGGAGGCATAGGACGGGGCACCAGTGATCTGGGGACAGGAGAAAGCCACAAGAAAAAGGGAGATCATGGACCAAGCTGTTTCCTTATGCTATTTATGCAACACAACAGCACAAACCTGGGATGAGTCAGTCTTTTGCAGCAGAAAGACAGTGAGAAATGGCCAATAAAAACTGAAGCAGCTCTCTAAATACAGTCTGCCCATGACGTTACCTAACACACTCCACTGTGTCCTTCCACAGATGCTGTAAAGACACGATCGTTCTCACTGTGCTCCAGCCTCATCAGGTGAAAGAACATGCTGTGCTCTGCCTATGAATGTTGCTTTGTAAGAGTATGCTTATAGGGTTTGTTTATGAATGATGCATTATTCCCCACACAGACAAGCATAATTGATGAAATTCATTCTGTGTGTTAACCCTTTCAATGACCTCTATGAAGCCAAGAAAACATTACTTAAAAAAAAAATACTGCACTGCCGCAACAGTGCTTTCAAGCCAAAAGGTTTAGGTATTTTTTTTACAAACAGGGGGCAGTCTGATCATGCAAACGTCATATGGTATCGTCCAGAGAATTTAATCTTGGCACAAAAAAAATTGAAACCTCAAAAATGGTTAGCATGTCATGTTGCAAGATTGATAGTTGTCGCAGTGCAGCAGCATTAGCTGTTCTAAAACAGATCTTCTTGGCAGTCATACAGCCATTTCTCTCATTTATGTTTTCACAAGCTGACTCAAGAGTTCTCTCTCCTTTTCACAGTCACCTAAGTCTGCCTTCATAAGTGCAGCCAAAAAGGCCCGCCTCCGAACCAACCCGCCCAAAGTGCGCTTTTCTGAGCAAGTGTCCATCAGTGACCCCGACTCAGTAAGTCCTGCTTGTACTACAAACATTGATGCTGCTCACACATCTATGTAACAGTGAAAAATGTCCTTTTTGAACATAGCCTCTGAAAGGGAACAAAATGTCTTTGTGGAGCTCTAGTGCACTGATCTCCTTTGCTCTCTGCGCATGTAGGTTGGTTAAAAGACATACACTGAAATAAACTGTGTTTATCCTAAGTCATAAATCAACTGTGTGTATAAACTTTCACAAAATCAAACCCAGCAAGTTGTGGTCCCAGCAAATTGTTACTAATCTAACAATATCTTAAAATGACCAAGTATATCTTAATGACTCAGATTTCCCAAACACAGTTTGACAGGAATAATTTTATGTGATTTGGGCTGCTCACTTCTCAAGACACCTGCCCTGTTTTTTGATCAGTTTCCCCTCACACCAAAATCATTCTCATGTACTGGTTTTCTTTTGATGTCACCTCAAAGTTTTCAGAAACATTTGTACAAATATATTGCTGCAGTCTACTCACACACAGCATTAAAGAAGTATTTACTTATTTCTGTTATTATAATATACTGTATGTAGGGCATACATTGACATACTGTATGTCACTGCATGCTGTATGCTCTGCTGATGCGTGAAATTTGGTCATTTCCAGATGCATCATACTAGTACTGTAAAATTAATCACAATTAAATCTAAATCACAATTTCAATGGAAGTATTTAGCAAATTGGCTGCAGTTTTTGAAGTTCCTTAATTTAGTATGTATGTTTTGTGTATTCTGCACAAAAAATGCTTACCCTGTACTGTATGAATATGTTATAAAATGTAACTCTTGTATTTGTCAATTCATTAATTACTCTGGGTTTCTGGGTGCGTTTAAAATGCGGTGGATCTAAAAAAAATTATAATTTTATTAAAAAAACATATATTGCCAATCTAATCATGCTTGAAAATTTGCTATTATATATATTTTTGAACTCACTCAACCTCACTTTATAGTATAATATGCAATTTATTTTGATGCTTTTGGTCTTTCTTTGGGCACTTTGCAGAAATGAAACAGAGATACTCCGTCTAAGAATGGGTTCATTTTATCACCAAAGCAATCAGAATTGTGTATCTCATCTCACTCTGAACCACACTCCACATTCTCTTTAATTTGTAAATATCTTCTCAGAGATCAAGGCATTACACAGAAAATAAAACAAGGGTAGAGTTGTGATTGGAAGTAATCACAGTTTCATTCAACACCACTGACTTATTGCATTTTGTGTTTATATTATTCCATTATGAGTTAGAACTGAGCCTCATGTGCATCTTACCCATGCAACTGATGAAGGACATAAGGTTATATCAAGGACAAACAATCAAACCATTGTAAAGCCCTTGAGAAAATTATATGATTATTACTTGTATATGCCCAATAAATAAGACTAATATAACATTCAGATATCAATGTTTAACATAATTCATTAAGCAATTACTTGTAGACATAAACTACAACTCTGTTTCCCTGTAAACCTGTCAGAGAGTGACAATAGCACTGCACTGTTTAATTACAGCTTCATGTATTTTCTTTAGTCAGGTGGTTGGTTGCTGGCTAAGAGCCTATTAGTATCACATAGTGATGCTACTAGTGGCCAAATGTGAAATGATGTGAAGTGATGTGCCTGTAGTGACCAGGGGCCCTTGACAGGATGTAGGAATGTGCAAGAGCTTTCCAAAAATGTGTAGGTTAACTTTACAACAAAAAGCTAAACTTTGTTCTACACCCTGTAGGGGCTCGGGCCTGGTGTTTTCACACCAATGTGTGCATGGGCAAAACACTCAACCATGCTTTAACAGCAGTATCCTAGCAACCCATGCCTAAGGGTTAAGGTTAGGGTAAGGGCAAGGGTTAGGGTTACATTTAGCCCTAGGGCTAGGGTTGGGACTAGGGTTACAGTTAGTGCTAGGGTTATGGTTAGTGCTAGGGCTAGGGTTGGGACTAGGGTTACAGTTAGGGCTAGGGTTATGGTTGGTGCAAGGGTTAGGGCTAGGGTTAGGGTTGGGGCTAGAGTTAGGGCTAGGTTTAGAATTTAAGGTAGACTTAGGTTACGGGTTAGGAGCGTTTGCATGGTGCGACATGTGTGGGGTGCGGCGTTGCATGAGCATAGCGCAGACGTGAGGGCCAATCATTACCGCTTATGGCTATATTATACATATTACCATAAATTTCAGCCCAATATATTGTCCACAATTCTATTTCTTTTCATCTTGGTTTTTGTTTTGTTTCTTTTACAAACCTCTGAATATTGAATAAAACTATTACCTGTTATAAATTGTCCTTCATCGTAATCAAATGAAAATTCAGTAATTGAGCAGTAGTGAATTATTTTTGCTCTTTGTCCCTATTCCTTTCAGACAATGCTCAAGGACGACTCCTTGCTTCTTATACCAAATGTACTGAAGGTGTTTTTGGAGAATGGGCAGATCAAGTCCTTTACGTTCGACAGCCGCACCACTGTTAGGGTATGTATTTTTATGGTTTATGCAAGTAAAATCTTTTGATAAACAAAAAAATTCTAAATGTGTATTCCACATATTATGAATCATCATCATTATTTATTAGGAATTGGCTCCACAAACCTCATGTTTCATAAATTACAGAGATATTAACAATAAACACAACAGATCTGTAATCTAATCTTAAACAGAAAAATCTACCATATAATTCTGAGTTGTCCTTCAGCTCAATGTTAAACTAAACATTCTGACATGTTGTGGCGTCCTGTGAACCCAACCTAAACTAACTTACAAACTTCTCACATCAATACTGATTTTTTTTCTGTGACGTTCCACAATTACATATAGAAATGTGTTCTTGAAAATTAGCATCAAGTAGCCACTTTTATCTAATTATTGATAAGCAATCCCTTTTGGTGTTTTTCTAATTTAATGATTTATTTTGCAATCAAACTTCTAGTTGCTAACACATACACTGAAAATAAAACCATCACTAGCCACCTAATACTGCATCAGCCACCCACAAACAGGTGTCAGGAGTATCTCTTTTAAACCATGATATGATTTAATATGATTTGTTTATTTCAAGCATTGATCTGTAGTAATTGTTCTTACTTATCCCAGAAAAAAAAATTCCTTGAATACACATTTCTTTTCATTCAGTTCTTTTTTTGTCTGTGGAATAACTTTTATTAAAGTTTTGTTAGGGATGTGCAGCTGAAGATCATTTTGTTAACTGGAACTAATTACCGCAGCTGAATCAGTAGCAGAGGATGTTATGTAAAGGTGTATAAATTGTGTGATATTGTCTTTCCTTTCAGGATGTGATTGCCTCCCTGCAGGACCGCCTTTCCCTGCGTTACATTGAGCACTTTGCTTTAGTGCTGGAGGCAGCTGGTATGGATCATCATCAGAGGCTGCATCTACTACAGGAGAACCAGCCTCTGACACATGTAAAGAAGCCATATGTGACTGATAATAGAGCTGGAAAAAGTTTAGAAATACATAACCATAACATTTAATTTACATTCTACATCACTCTAAATCAGATTATTATTTTGCTTCATCAGACGTATATGATTACATTTGAGGCTATATGAATTTATTTTTCATGTTATTTATTATTCATTATTTATTCACATTATTATATGTAAACAATGATGATTTGCTTGAAATAAACATGTTTTATAGTTAATGGGCTAAATATTTAACAGTGTGGACTGCTGTGTCAGTTAGATTGTTTTATTCTTTCAGGTTGTACACAGAACCTACTTCCAAGGGATGAAGTGTCTTTTCCGCGTATGTTTTTTCCCCAAAGACCCTGCAGACCTACTAAGGAGAGATCCGGCTGCATTTGAGTACCTCTATATTCAGGTAAGCCTACTCAAAGAGAATTACACACCATTCAGTTTGTTGACACTGAGATGACTCAGCACATCCTATAGAGGCTGAGGATACTTATACTTTACTCTGTAGTTATCAGTGCTAGATAGTCAGAACATATACTCATTTGATAAAAGGTTGAAACAGGTTTGTTTTTGCCACAGAGTCGAAACGATGTAATCAAAGAGCGTTTTGGCATGGACTGGAAGTCTGACATTACTTTACGTCTGGCAGCGCTGCATATTTTTATCACTGTGTCCTCAGCAAGACCAAGTCAGAAGATCTCACTCAAGCATGTGGAGTAAGTGCCTGATGTCCCTTCTGTATGTCAAACCTATTGGATCCTTAAAGACTTTTGTTGTTGTAGTTTCTTATTAATATAATCTACTACTTTACAATACTTTACGTCATATCAATATATAAGGAAATACTTCATGCCAAAAGTATTAAGATGATCACTATCATAAAAGCAGTGTATATTGGTTTAAAATGTTTAGCTTTTAATTAGATGAAAATAATGCATTTAGTGTCAATAAACACCACATAGACCACCACATAGAGAGTAATGTAAAATTATTATAAAATTAAAATTATTAATTATTAGCTTATTTATTTTTCAAACTCCTAACTTTTACCAGGTAATTGATAAAGGCTGTTCATTAAATATACTGTGACAGGCCATAAGTCAGATAAAATAACTGTCTGGTGGAAGACTAAATGAGCCCCTTTGTTCAAGTGGTGGTGACATTTCATTGGTTTCTGGTGAGCCATTGTTTTACATTATGTCTTCTGTGGGCTCTCTTATACAGGAAAGAGT
>KN502979.1:22552-40126 GCA_000787155.1 Scartelaos histophorus | reverse complement strand
CAGCACCTTGGCCTATGTCATGTCCACCTCAGAGAGAGAGAGCAGCAATTCCAGGAGTTTCAAACAGCTACAGAGACGGAATTGGACATAAATGAGAACTTTATACCTCAAGAGCCCTCTGATCGGCCTCGCACCAAATCTGACCCTACCTTACAAAGTACGGAAGAAATAGCTGGTGTTTCAGAGGTCCCTGTAATAGAGAATACAGAGTTTAGGATACGAGCTCAAACAATGAATCAGTCTCAGAAAAACATGCGTTATTTCTGTGATTCGTGCAAATCCAGGCTGAGAGCGGAGGGTGTAATTGTGAATAGCAGTGGGAGCTCAGGTAAACACTGCTCCAGTAGTTGTGCATCTCGAGATGGAGGTGCTGTTGACCTTACTGCCCTCCCACCCCCAGGTAACGAAGAGGAAGATGAGGAAGAGGTCACTAATGGTACAGAGAGGCTGCAACTGCCAACACCTGCTATAGCTGCTCCTCCACCTGGCTTCAGGGACAACAGTTCTGATGAGGATGACACAAAAAGGGGACGAAAGACTCGAACTGGCCTAAGCCCAAGAACTGCCTCAGTGAAAGTAGCCCAAGCAAAGGAAGACGTGCCTGTTACATTGATTGATAATGTTTCCACTAGAACTGTCCGAGATCACGCCCAAGAGCTGGACGATGCTCTTGTGTCCACCTTACAGGCACTGGAAGCTTTGGCAGCATCTGAGGACTACCCTCACCATTCGCAACAGCCAACACAGACTGCAGGTCAACAAGACTCTGCACACACCGAATACTTTGCATTAACTGTACACTTTCGTATAAAGAAACTTTCTTATAAAGCATGTGAAATAAGATAGAAAAGTAAGAAAAATGTATGCAAAGCAGAATAAGTAGAAAAGTAAGAAAACTAAAACTTAGGACCTTTTAATAAGTCATCTTAAGTAACTTTTTCCATTAAATATATAGTTATACTATAAATTGTTGTACTATTTGATATGTTTATATAGAAGATGTATCACAGGAAGAGAAAGGGCAACAATTTCTTTATCAGTGCTAGTGCACTGAGCATGGGGGACTTTTCCTGGCATACGTATATGCTGTATGTCTGGATACGGGCCATAAATTTAACAAATTGAAACTGGTTCAGAATGCTGCTGTAGGTCTTCAGCTAATGCTTTTTCTGTATAGGACAGTTTTTGTATTAAAAATTTCTTTTTTTTTTCTTCTTAGGTCTGATTGTGCTTGCTGCCATTACACCTGAGTCATCCCTTGACTCAGGGCATGAGACTAATTCATCTGAACTCACAGATGTGTCTGAGATGATGTCAGCGATGAAGCAGAACCAGAGCCAAACATATCTTTTAGCTCATCATATCAACAAGGATCGGATTATCTGCCGACGCGACTTCCCCCTTGCAATCCCCGGGTGTACTGCTAAAACTATAGGCACTGGAGCTTTCTCTGTAGGGCAAATACGTGCTGGCTGCCCACCCAAACAAGTTATCCTCAGTAAGACTGTTCCCTTTAAGGTTAGCCCTGGCCAAGACTCTGCAATACTTCGGGTCATGGCAGAACAGGCAAGCAGTCATGACGCCCCCCAGAGTGAACAAAAAGCATTGAAGGCGAACAGTGAGTCCACCAAAGCAAAAAAAAATACTGTCCCTGGTAAATCACTTGATGCAAAACTATCTGAAAATTCTTTGCAAGATCAGAAATTACCAAATTCAATTGTGGAACCTGAGGGACAAAATATTCCTGAAAGTAATAAAGCAAAGACTAGAATAGATTCAAACAAAGCTTTACCTATTCTCTTGCCTGTGGACATAACTGCCTCTGCCAAGCTTTCTCCAAATAGCCAAGATACTGAGACTGCTTCTAATGAGATCATCAAGCCTTCTAGTGCTGTTGAAGTTCTGCCAGTGGATGATCTGTTCTGCACATGCCCAGTGCAGCAAGAGTCTGTAACTCAATTAAGACTTAAGGATCCACAGGTCCAAAAGGTAGTGATGTTTCAGTCCTCATCTCCCACTGATGATGAGCGCCTTCGGGCTAAAGGCCTGCAGATGGCCAACATGAAAGAAAACGCAGTGAAAGTTAGTGCAGAGCCAAGTTTGACCAAACCCAGCCCTCAGTTGCAAACAAAGTACTCCCCACGTCTGCCTATAAAATCAGAAATGAAAGAGGCAACTGAAACCAAGAGTGATGTTGCACAGACCAAATCACATACTGAGACAACAAAAATAAAATCATTGCCGATTTTAGATGACCCCACGACAACTTGTGGATCTGTTGGTAAAGTGTCTACTCTCCCAACCAGAGATTCAAAGAAGCAAGGGACTGGTAAAATGAAATCACATCGCAGTGCGCCATTTTTAAGTTTCAGAAATCTTCTTTCTGCAACATTCCCAGCAAGAATGAGAAGAGAGACAGATGAACGAAGGGCCCAGCTCCAGAAAGTGCGGCAGTATGAGTTAGAGTTCTTAGAGGAGCTGCTAAAACCCAAGTCATCCCAGGGAGAGTTTCTGCCCCAAGGCTCTTCACCTGTGCCAGGAGGAACTCCCTGTGCCTGCCAGCTGCGCACCAGTCCTGTCCTGAAGGCCCCTGGGATCTCCAGGGAGCAGAGGCGCAGCTGTGACTGTAAGCGAATGTGCAGAGGGATGCGACTGCCCGATACACCTGTCGGTTCAATAACAGAAACACAGCAGAGAGGCAGAGAAAGAAATGTTTCAAAAACACCTCCCCCTGTCTCCAAAGCTTCACACACTCCAGGCTCAACTAGAAGACCACAGACTTTAGAGATCAAGACCACACGAATTCGCTCCACCAGTCTCGAGTCTCGAGAACCAAGACGGGAGCATAGCTCTGGTCTGCCTACTTCGGCTTCCCAGACAGATGGTATGGCAGCCCCACAGCATAAGAAACTGCAGAGGCGATACAGTTTTGGAGAGCTAGATAACAATACTAGTACACCAGTGTATGCAGAAGTGAAGCCAAAAACCAAGAGTCTAGAGAAGGAGATGGAGAGAGTAAGGGCCACAGGACTGCGGCTCCCTACACCTGTAGAACCAGTACATATAGAGTCCCATCAGGCTGATGCAAAGGGAAAGAAGGGTGTGTTTTTCATTCAGGGGGATGACCAGAGTGAAGCCAAAGAGGGAGCAACAGAGGTGGTACTCACCCTGCCCACTGAGGACAGTGATGAAAGGGAGAAATGCTGCTCCTTCTGTTTCTGCTACAGAAAGTGTGAGGCAGCTGACGAGAGCAGCGAGAAAGATGAACTGTCCTATTCCATACCGCTACAAGTCCTACCAGGCATGGAGCTTGACTCACATACATTTCCTGTTGTTAGCAAAACCCTCCAGGTCCTGAATGCAGAGGACTGCAGTGGTGAGGAAGAGGAGGAGGAGGAAGAGGACCCACACACACAGGAGATTGACCTCAGGGCCTGCGGGACTCTAGAGGGGAGTTTAGCACGGGTACAAGCACTACAAGAGAAGACCTTCAGCCTGCCCGATGGCTTCCTGAGTGCCCAGTTGGATGCTAATGAGTTACTGGCAATTCTGCGACAGTGTGCCAACAGCCCACAAGCAGAGGGAGAGGGTCGGCTTCAGCCATCACGGATTGCAGAGTATAAGCAGGAATTAGCTGTCCGCTTCAAAGAGTTCAGAGCATCATGCCGCCGTGTAGCTAGTGTTGAGAAAAGCCCCACTCGAATGCTTGCCGCCGTCACAGCCAGTTTTCAGGTGCTGTGTGAACTAACACAGACCTTCATAAAGCTGATCAGAGGGGTTCGGTCCGAAGCCCAAAAACTGCAGTTATTAAGGAAAGTTGAAGAAGTGGCTGTCAATTATACTCTGTTACTTCGAGCAGCTGAAGAATCAATGGGACATTCCAGCAGTTTACCAACAAAGACTGTGTCCCCACAAGTTCCCTCCAATGCCAATAACATGAACTCACTCTCTCGACCCATCAAAACTCTTCCTGCCCAGTAGAGCAGTAAGACAAAGTTCACAGAATTCAGAATGTTAATACCTTCTATATCTGAAGTCATTCTTTATTTATTGTTTACATTTTTTTTTACAACACTAGCTTTGGATCATCCACTATAAACTGCCATGCAGTCGTTTCATCTCATGTTTACAGGCCCTGAGGTAGCCTTGTGGATCTTGTTTAGAAAATAAGATAAGATACGCCAAGCAAATGCACAATGGAATAAGTACCCTATACCAGACTGGGTATTACAGGGCTAATCACCACACATCAAAATACACATTAAACTGTGTTAATAATATGGTATAATATTTTGTATGTATGTATTATATAAATATATATTTGAATTGTATCTACTTAGCAAATAATATAAAGTTTTGTGGAGATTAAAGGTGATGAATATACGGTATATATTTAAAAATGTAAACGTAAACAAATCTACATTATAATAACACAACATCCAAAATAAATGTATGCTCTGGACTGGAATATTTCTAAAAGTTTGTGAAGTAGCAACTTCTGTAAAATTAATAGTTAAAGGCTTTGATTGGTGGCTAGATGGTATTATG
Organism: Scartelaos histophorus; assembly: GCA_000787155.1. NCBI lineage: Eukaryota > Metazoa > Chordata > Actinopteri > Gobiiformes > Gobiidae > Scartelaos > Scartelaos histophorus. The sequence continues at coordinate 35,578 of KN502979.1, read as the reverse complement.
TGTGTTGTGGAAGTTTTCACTGTATTGCAAATTACAACGCTTGTTGGGTTAATGTTTGGTTTGTGGCCGAAGTCAAAATGTGAGGAGCACTGTTAGAAAATTCACATGTTTTAAACACATCGACCTTCGCTCACAAGCGTGAATCCATACTTACATACAACATAGTTTATCAGGGCAGAAAATGTAGCATAAACCCAAACCTAAGCCCTGTCCAGTGTACAGTATTGTTACCTCATTCTGCTGTAATAAGACAGAACACTGTACTGAATGCACTTGCATCTCACTTGCTGTGAATTATAGTTTTGGATTGTTAAAAGCTATCACAAACTTTGCACAATCTCACATTAAAATACCATTGTTTTGTTTGATCAACTTGCTGCTGAAAATCCTCTTATAAGGTACTTGCTTAACCACACAGGTGAATGGACTACTTGTTCTCCAGTCAGCTGTAGAATAATATTTTCATTTCCGTGTGCAACTTAACATTGTCCAATTTCAACAATCTAATATAATAATCACACAAAGTAGTTTTCTATGTATTTTAATAAAACAAACATGTCTGTTATTTGTCCAGGATCTTCATTTGGTCACATATGACAGAAATTACTGGAAGGCTTTGTATTGTCACTGTATGTCACTGATTGGACCAGATGCTAAAAGTGTAAATGAAATATTATTTTTTGTGAACTATAAAAAGCAGCCTCACAAATTGTAAAATGCAAATGACCATAATTGGTTAATCCGCAAACTTGATTTTATAAACATGTCATTTTTGAGAATGCATATTTTAACAATGCTTTTAACTGCTGGTCCTTTTGTCTTTTTCCATTTCCGTGTGCAGAGTTATTTATTTATTTATTTATTTATATGTTTATTTATTTAGTTTACGTCATATTTTACCACATTTGCGTTTCAGAGACTGATGCAAAAGAAAATTAAAGCAAATTATTTTAATTATATTGTACATGAGATGCCAATGGTTCAAATGAAAGACTGGGTTAGCTTTTATTTTTACATTAATTTATTCTGAAAGCTTTTGCTACGTAGAGTTAAATGTAGAAGCAAGCAACAATTTATCAAGTATTTTGTAAATACATATTTAAGAAAGCAAATGGATGGTTATTCTTTATATTGGTTATTATGTAACATAGAGTCTATAGCAAATGGTATATTTTAAAGAGTACAGTCTGAGTATATGAAGCATGGACCATGCTTATTTTTATAAGCCAAATTATCAAAGGGTCTCATCTGCACTTAAACATTTTCACGTTTTATGTGACGTTCTTTCTCATTCGCTTTGCAAAGCTGTAGATGTGTCTGTCCTTCAGAATCACTGCTTGTCCCATTGATTTACGTTAGACACCTGCTGTTTCTGTCCTTATTTATTTACTGTTGTCATCATGTTTTGTCTATGGAAATTCAACTCATGTTTTAAGAGCAATAAAGTGCATTGATAAACGCTTACTGGCATTTCATCGACTGAAAGTAAACAAAGAAATTCAATATCAAAATCTCACTACTTCTTAGTGAAAGGTTTACGGCTGGAGTAATGTGGTGATTGTATGTATCTGATTATTATAGCTACAACACACAAACTGTGTAAAAATAAAGTTGAAGTTTTCTGGGAAACAAATTAATTGTGATAAAGATATGCGCTCATATTTAGCTAAAAATATTCATAACGAGAACTTGGATTATATGTTTTAACATCTGACATTAATGCTGTTTTCCTAAAACATGGGTGTACAATATTATGAAAATAAAATAATATGTTCTAAAGCTACATGTGACGTGCCCTGAACTACGTCATTACGTTTGTACGTCAACCAAGCGTGCGCAACGCTTAGGAAAGATCTTCTGCACACGCGTAAACTGAGGGGCATAATGGAGGATAGGTAGTAAAGCCGTCGGTTTGGAAAGAGTAGCTCTTCTACTGTTTGGTTGTTTATTGTCGCTGTGTGTTATTTTACTGCTCTTTGTACTAGTCACCGCTCTGGGTTATCGACTACTCTACTGAGCTGTTACAAAATGCCGAATATCAAAATCTTTAGCGGGAGTTCGCATCCGGACTTGTCGCAAAAAATTGCTGACCGTTTAGGGTTGGAGTTGGCGAAGGTTGTTACTAAAAAATTCAGTAATCAAGAAACATGGTGAGTTTTCTATTCTCCCCGCCTGAGCTTTGCATTATGCAAATGTTGTAGCCTAGCAACAATTAACGTGATCAATTTGCCGCGCAGTGATATATTTCGTTACTTGTTTTCGATTGATAATTCTTTTCTATCTCTGCAACCTCCTGTATCTACGAGTAGCCACAACATAAGCTATTGTTTACTCATGTCTCATTTATCTAACGTCTCTAATGGTGTGAACTAAACAGTCTGCTGTTTGTTTTGTCACTCTGACAGCGTTGAAATTGGAGAGAGTGTACGAGGAGAGGATGTTTATATTGTCCAAAGTGGCTGCGGGGAGATAAATGACAACCTTATGGAGCTCCTGATCATGATAAACGCCTGCAAAATCGCATCCGCGTCCAGGGTCACTGCTGTCATTCCCTGTTTCCCGTATGCGCGACAAGACAAAAAGGACAAGGTGGGGGTGAGGAATATCTGTCTAATTACTTCTGTCATGCCATTTGCCATCAGCATGATCCCAAAAAGCTGAGAAGCTCACTGCCATATCCATCAAAAACCTCTTGGCAAGATGCTCTTTTTGAGCCTTTGCTTATTTATTCCATTTTTAAATGAACACGTTTTCTTGTATATGAATGCACTTTTGCCATTATTATATTCATACCTTGTTGTGGCATGGAAATATAATTTATTTATAATTTATAATTTATTTTTGGTGTGCTTGGAGCATGTTATTTTGTTCATATGAATGCATTTCACTCTTGGACACAATTTCCATTTAGTAATCTGATGTCACCAGTATGATCCAGCTTCATTATAATAGGAAACAAATCGTAGCATTTAAAAAAAAAAGGTTTGATTAACTGGCAAGGGCTTTAGAGTTTGAAGATATTTTTAGAAACAGAACATGCATCCAAATACACTATCCCATGTGACTAGTCATATCATCTTTCTTTGCAGAGCCGAGCACCCATCTCTGCCAAGCTTGTGGCCAACATGTTGTCCGTGTCAGGAGCTGACCACATAATCACTATGGATCTGCATGCCTCACAGATACAGGTGAATACATTTACACAACATATGCATAAACTGATGGATCATGCCCCAGCAGAGACTGTACTATAAGTACTTAAACATGGGGAATAGTCTTTTTTTTTTCCATATTTGTCTCAAAACACTGGTTTATTGTTGCTGCTGTAATACTTATAACTCTACTGATTATTACAGGGATTCTTTGACATCCCAGTTGATAACCTGTATGCAGAACCAGCTGTGCTTAAGTGGATTAAGGAAAACATCCCTGAGTGGAAAAACTGTATCATAGTTTCACCTGATGCAGGGGGAGCAAAGAGGTAAATATACAAATATTTTTGTGAGTATTAACATAATTTATTAGATCTAAATGTCAGTTTTATTATTACTGATAAGTTTTTCCAGTTCTGACTGATGTGTTTTTTGCAGGGTCACCTCTATTGCAGATAGGTTAAATGTGGACTTTGCACTTATTCACAAGGAAAGGAAAAAAGCTAATGAAGTTGACCGCATGGTGCTAGTGGGGGATGTGACTGGCAGAGTAGCAATTTTAGTGGATGACATGGCTGACACATGTGGGACAATCTGTCACGCAGCTGATAAGTAAGTGCAGTCAAACCCTGATCTACAACTGCTCCTTTTAATGCAAATATATTTGATAATGTATCTCAATTTTTCCCCCCAAAGACTTATTTCTGCTGGTGCAACCAAAGTCTATGCCATCTTGACACATGGCATATTCTCTGGTCCAGCAATCACAAGAATAAACAATGCTTGCTTTGAGGCTGTGGTAGTCACCAACACCATTCCTCAAGAAGAAAAGATGAAGCACTGTCCCAAAATACAGGTTGGAAAAACATTTCAGCTAATTGCATAAACATATTATGCAAGGAAAATGTATGTCATTTAATAAAAATAAAGACATCAAGTATTTATGTGCGTTGAATTAAATCAGAGAAAATAATAAAAATTGCATATTTTACACACACATTGTAATTTAAATTGCATTTGCAGCAACACTTTTGATTCACTGACCACATTTTGAACACATTCATAATGAACATTAATATTACTACACTAAGAATCATGTGTTTGTTTATGTCTTAACAGTGTCCTCTTATTCATTTTATTTTAAGACTTAAAGCAGACTATATATTTTATTCCCTGGTATTGCTTACATATTTGCAGTTGCAATCTGCAAATTGATTCAAATTTGACAAAAAATTCAAATAACTGTTCACTTCTATGGGTCGTCATCCACCCTCACGGCCCTACTGCATAATGTCTGTGGTAACGCAAAGATTGATTTCACATGTGTATTTATGCACTTGGTTTTGATGTTGATAGTGTTTCATTGTTTTCTCATTTTGCTTCATTCATTTCAGGTTATTGACATATCAATGATCCTTGCAGAAGCCATCCGTCGCACTCACAATGGAGAGTCTGTATCGTATTTGTTCAGCCATGTCCCCTTGTAACGATGACGTCTACATTCAACTTGTAACGTGCTTCACACCAAATTAAGGAGCCCCTACCCAACACTGCAAATATGCCCTAACTAACTGTTGAAGTGTATCTGTTACTAACCCTTACCTCATCCCCACCCCTTTAGATGACATTTATGTGTGTTTAGGGCACCAAAGCTACTGAATATTTATTAATACAGAAATTTTTATGTCAGTGGTCAATTGCTGTGATACTCATCTTTGCGCAAACATTTCATACAGGAAATGCGATGTTACTTCTGCCATGGTCAGGGGAGGCCTCAGAGAAACTGTTACAGATGTTATGTCCTCTGCCGTGAGAAAGATTAATTATAATGAATGTGAATGTTTTATTAAATAGTTTACAGTGCCACTGAAGCTCCACTGAGTGCCTCATTTGTCTGAAGTTAGGAATTTTCCATTCCCAGACAAACATGTAGTAGTTGTGAAGGTTTTTCTTCTGAGGTACCCACCTTGAGTGGTCTTTTAAAGATTGGTTTTAGTGTAGGGTCTATAGTACAGTAGGGTCTCTGCAGGCTGGAGCTTCCTCTCAAACTTGTGACTTTTTTTCCTTGTTCTGTTTTTGCTTTCCTGTAAGCCTGGATGAAGAAACATTTTGTGTGTACTTTATTTTTTCAAACTTTTTGTGTTTGTTCAGTAAGTAGAACATTTATCTAATCTAAAATTCTTTTCATAAATAAATTAAATATACGCAAACCTTTTTCTATGGGTGATTTTGTTTGTTGTGAAATGTTATATTGCGGTTCGGTGTCCTTAGTGGATTAACAGCTACAATTGATCCCAGCCGTGACGTCGACACTGACCAATGGGGTGACTGAGGGGGCGGGACCACGCGGCACCGGCAGATTAAGGCGCACTGGCCTCTGTCGCCTTATTGCATTGTCTAAAAACAATTTAGATCTGGATCAAACAATACAGGAACAGACGAAAAATGTGCTGCTGCATTCGGTGTATTTAAAGGTCAAGACGAGAGGCTGCGGTGGACGAGTCAAGAAATCTGCAAGATTGATTCTCTCGGATTCTACAAATGGATTAAATTGCTAATATACCTACAGTGAGTATCTCATATTTGATATAGCCCAACGCCTACACAAATAATGTTCATAATTATTATTACTAGACCTAAGTGAATTAGAGACCGTTTATCAAACTCATAATTTCTGATCATATTTTCTTGCAGTTTTAAGATGTCAGGATCTCAGGGTCATAAACAAGATGGAGAGGCGCCCAGGGACCCGATGGTACGTTTCCAGAGCTACCTGCATGGAGGCACTTCCAGCTTGTTGTCGGCACTCCCCACTCTTGTTGTGTTCCCTGTGTACAAGACAGTATTTCGTCAACAAATCCACAATACTCCAGTGCATCATGCTGTGGGCCAGCTTTATAAAGAAGGTCCTCTGAAGCTGTACCGGGGTGTGGCTCCTCCATTAGTGATGCGAGCACTTAATGGTACTCTCCTCTTTGGTCTTCAGGATACTCTTCTTCACAGTCTTTCCCAGACATCTCTTATTACAAACATCCCAACCCCAGCTTTGCCAGCACTGGCCGGTTTTGGTGCTGGTATTGTTGAAGCTCTGATTTTCACTCCCTTTGAGCGTGTCCAGAATGTCTTACAGAACAGTCAGAATGATTCTCGTCTACCCACCCTGAAGAGTGTACTTGTCAGGCTGAACGCTGAGCAGAAAGCTACAGGGTTTTACAGAGGCTTCCTGCCAGTGACTGCTCGTAATGCACTGGGAAGTGCTCTCTATTTTGGAGTAAAAGGACCTATGTGTGTGGCTGTGGCTGGAGGAGGGTTGTCTCCTTTGGCAGCATCTTTTGTATCTGGGACATTAACCTCCATGGCCATAAGTTTAACCCTGTACCCGCTGTCAGTGCTGGTGGCTAACATGCAGGCACAAGTGGGCAGGGACCTCAAGGGAGCGTGGGGATGCTGGAAAGACCTGATGCAGTCCAGACAGTGGAGCACTGCTTTGCTGTACCGAGGTGGTACCCTGGTGATCTTCAGATCATGTATTACATGGGGACTCACAACTGCCCTGTATGACAGACAAGAGAAGCGCTCAGCCTGAGAACAGATGGTGTCACTGGCAGTGGCAATAGTATCTTACATTTTGTGAAATGATCTCTACCTCAGTCATTTCAACAAATTCAGACATTGCCTCATAGTAATGTGTTTCTTATGATCAATACAGTTACATTTTATTCATTTTAAATGAAAGACATCCTGTCTTTGACAGGATATTTAATAACCACTTCCTGCATTCACACACATACTGAGAGGCTATATTTACTGTACTGTGAGTTCAATTGAAATATCATGTACATCGACCTGCCGTTTATGTACCCAAGGTTTGTGAAATGTGCCTTAAACTATATGTTAGTGACCAGCCAAATTGTTAGAGTACATAAACTTAAAAAGATCAGTATTATATTGTCACTTTATCAATATTCTAATTCTAATTCTAAATAAACAGCAAACTGACATATAAAATGAATTACAACAATACTGTATGTTTAATAATATGTGATGCACTGTATGTACATGAATCACAAATAGACTTCCGATATAATGCATTATGTCCACTAGATGGCACTACCTGATTAAACTCGTTTACTTTCAACTTGCACCAGTCCATAAAATCTATGACTAAAATTGGAAGAAGCAATGCTTGTCAGTGATGGATGGTTGTATAGTAAAGTCACTATAGGCTCTGTGCCCAAAGATGATTCTCTGTAATTAATGAAAAAGGTGAAAGTAAAGCTCTTCACTGTCATAGCCAATGGCAGTGCGTGTGTCAGTGGTGGCGCGGCTCAGGGCGTGTTTCTCTATTTAAACCCGTCACCTGCGCGCGCGGCTCAGACGCACTTCGCACCTGAACAGGACACTTCATCTGCGCACTGCCCTCAGGTAAAACATTATCCTCTTCTTCTCTATTTCATTTTCATATCTTATGGACAATAACCTATCATTGTTCTAAAAGTTCTTTAAAAATAAATAATAAAATAAGACAAGACATTAGCATGAGGTTGTTTTAAAGTGGTGGAGCGCATAGCCTACAGTCGAACACTGAACTTAAACTGTACTTGTACTTAAAATGTTTGGCTGTGATTATTAAGTATAGACTAGGAGCTAGCAGAACAGGTCATGTAAAAGTTAACTGGGATGTCTTATATATAAGGTGCGTTGCTGTTGTTTTTCCAGGTGTGGCCAGGTCTGTATAAACATGTAAGAACATGTAGTGCAGATTTTTTTTTTTTTTTTTTTTCTCAAGAACAAGAACATCTTAATTGCCAAAATCACCACATATAAGTGATTTTCTGTTGCCTACAGGAAGCTTCAGCCATGAGTGACAAAATTCCAGTCAAAGATGTGGAAAACTTTGACAGGAAAAAACTAAAAAAAACAAACACAGAAGAGAAAAACCCTCTTCCAACTCAGAATGGTAAGAATACAAAAACAGTAGTCGTACAGTTAGCTCTTTGTGGCCATAGCAAACAGTACATTACTGATTAACTGCAGGTACACACCCAGCCAGGTCCTTGCTTTTAATAGTATAATTGTTCAAAGGCAGAAACACTCCACTCCCACACTACAAAACATGACAACATCTTTATGTCACAACCTAGAACACAACAGCACAAAAAGGGACAAGCTATACTACAAAGGTTATAAAAGGTAAGGGCGTTATCAGCGTGACAAAAATAGGACAAATATGTTTAACATATGATTATTGAAGAGATCATAACTCAGTGAATGAACCCTTTGTTTTTGTGCAAAGGTGCACTGCAGTGTTGCTGGGTGTGGGCTTTAAGACTAATAATAACATCACATTTATACATTTTTGCATAACATCTTGATCATGGCAAACAAACTGTAATATTGTTGTTTTTCTTTCTTGTTACTAGATATTGAACAGGAAAAGAAAATGAATGAGAAGGGGAATTAACAGTAGCCCCATAAAATGGCTCTACCTCCCCATGGACCCGATGTTACATCCTGTGTCAACCCTGCCTGTCCTGAAAATGAATGTCTCTTTTATGGCATCAAACCATTGTTATAAAAAAAGGAAACAAGACCATGAATGATCAGTTTGTCCATGTAACATACTGGCATATGTTATGATGTTTTTGTAATTATTAAAACATTATCAGTTTTGTTAGGCCTATATTCCTTGGCTACTTAAAAAAAAAGAATAGTACCATTTACACAAAATAATATTTTTGTTCTAATAAAATTTTCAAAATGAAGTTGGTGTGGGATTTTTTTACACTACATGATTTTAAATATTTGTCTTCACTTGTCGTCACACTTGAGGCCTGCTTCCTTGCAGGCTAATATAACATTTGCAGAACATTTGGTTCATCATCATTAAACCGTTTCCAAAGTCCAGTGTTTTTTGTTTCTTTGTTTCTTTGTTTCTTTGTTTGCGTGTGTTTTTTTTTTTTTTTTTTTAAATTAATTGTAGAAAAAGCAAATTATAAACAAATCAGGTACTGTGCAAATGCAATAATATTACACTGGTTGAGTTTGCATTTGGGAAAAAAACAAAAGAGAACTTTAAGTGGTGCATATATTGCTACATAATAAATAAATGATCAAATAAAAATGCAGGGGTATTCTAATTTGTCCATAAATGAAAGAATGCACTTGTAGACTTAAAGACGTTTGGAATTCATTTTTAAATCAGCATTTATATATGTAATGCTTTGCTAACAATAGAACAATACCATGGTCAATGAGGCTGTCCTCAATAAAAGTACCAGACATAATTTCCTTAACTGATAAATTTGCTAAATGAATTCCTTGTGAGTGAATCCACTTTTGTACTCCACTTTGTAGGAGGCATTTTGTGAGAGGGAAGTCCCCCTCACAAAATGCAAGATTGTCAACATCCATTTTAAATCTGTCTTAAAAAAAACATTAAATAAATAAATAAATCTTCTTGATTTTGAATTGTTTTTCTTTAGTTTAAAAGGGGATAGTAAATATTTGCATGTTTTTAATCTGTTCCTTTTCAAAATCTCTTGGTATGTAATGCCTTAATAGGAAGTCAATGATACAATAATAAAGTAAGAACCTCCTTATGAATTTGTTTTTACACTTGTAATCAGACAGATAATCACCATTGAGATTCCTCACAGGGAAGTTGAAGGTCACTATTAGCCATACTTGTGTGCAACCACTATCAATTGGAATTTCAAAAGCCACAGTATGCACCCGTACTCCGAGAGGGCTTGCATTTCCACAAACCTGTCTTAACTGGCCTGAAAGAGGCCTCCTCGTGCTTGTTTCAGTGGGAATATGGCGTTGACCTTATATTTCCTTGGAATCATGTGACATCACTGCCATCTCCAGAAAGTTACATAATGTACCTTTAACTTTCATTGACATAGAATACGTGCAAGCTATGAAATTTCTGAAAGTAAGCAATTTGTAGTTTAGAGGAAAATACCCTAAATGCAAACTTCACAGCACATCTTTGAAATCACGTTATTTTCACTGAACAGAGACTGCTGAGTTTTTCTTAAGACATGTTAACACATGCACAGTCTACTGCAGGCAACAACAGGAATATCAACTTTATGTTGATACCACTGACATGATGAAATGCCCATTTTTTTCAAAGATATTTGAAGATTTTGCAAAGATATGTATTTAAAAAATATGTATGCAAATACATTTGACAATGGTCATCTTTAGATTCAAGTCTGTAGCTAATCATACAGGACAATGTCACATTTAGTGCGTAATTCCTATTAGACTGTATCAAATTAAAGTAAACCATTAACTTTAATCACACAATGTTGAATATATGGGAAAGACGGAGTTTTAAGTTTTAAGTAAAAGAATAATCAATAGTAAAAATGTTAAATGATTTGACCTGACAATTATTTTTTCTATTATTATTTTAAGTGAACAATAGTGACATCTAGTGGCTAATATGTACAACACAAACATGGTAATTTGCAGTGCCACTTGTCTCCGTAGGGGGGCGCTACGCAACAGGAAACGCTCATGGAGGAGGAGCCAGTGCCGCTGCAGGTTTTCTGTGTTTACTGGGCTAACTAAAGTCTATCTACGAGCTAGTTAGCGGTGAGCAGCAGAGTGTACGATGCCAACAAAACATCTGTGGTATAAAATCATGCATTAGCCAAACACGGAAGGACATTTTTTGTGTGGACAATCATCACATCGCGGTGGACAGATCCAGGTACAGGCTGTGAACTAGTTCATTCATGCAGTCGCTGCAGCGGAGTTTGATCTGTGAGGCGGGCTGGGAGCATCTGCTACTGAGGGCACAACATGATCTATATGTCACCGGAATTGTCATTACTGTGTTTTTCAACATGCAAGTGCTTATACTCAGCTTTATTTGTAGCGATCTTATGTAGTTTAAATGCAGCTATGATCAAGAGTAGCTCAAACGTGCATCAACATTTATAACAACTCTTACTTTAATATTGCTCTTGACCTTTTACCCCTGGAGTATTTATGTGTATTCTCGAATAACTTTGTTTTTATGACTTTTTTTGCTAAAGGGGAGAGAAGAAGCATGGTGGTTCCAGACAGTACAAACATTGTCCCCCAACCCCACAATGGAAGTGCGTCTTGCCTCCTGGAAGCTCCTGAGTCCAGCTGTAAAGAGGCCGAGGTGGAGGGTCAGGACCTGGCAGGGGTGGAGCTGGAGGAGGTCCGAAAGCTCCAAGAACTTGTCCGTAGATTGGAAGTCCAGAATGAGACGCTACGTAACCGGGGAACCAAGCTGATCAGAGGTGCCAGCAATCACACTACGAATATACACGAGAGGCTGGCCAGAGACGCCGTGCTGACCTCTCACCTGAGTCTGGAGGAACACGACTTTGCGCCTTCACTTCGTCAGGGCATCGGTGGAGAGGAGATGTCGCCCCTGCCCGTGGTCAGCCGCATTGATGAAGAGGATGACGAGGAAGAGGAGAGGGGACCATGCACTGGTTTTCTGACACTAAGCTGCAGTGCAGTGGGACTGGGGCAAAGCCAGACCCCAGATAGTCCTTCTCAGGAGAGCTATGAATCAGAGACATTAGTTGAGAGCGATTCAGGAGTGGACCAAACTGCACTAGATGAGGTGGACGTGCTGGATTTGGAAGAGGAGTCAGCAGACGTGGAAGAAGAGGACAGTTGGTAGGTTTATTATTTACAGTGGCAACATTTATGATCTGTCCATTGGCCTGTAAAAAATGCTTAATATGTTTTTCCTTTTTAATTCATAAAGCTTCAAAAAACACATTAACATTTGCTCATATTTGTGTTTGCATGAGTTTTATGAGTGACCTTTTTAGCCTAATCTGCTATATTAACTGCTGGATTTCACAATACTCATCCATTTTATACCAACTGTAGCTTTCACATACATTTAATTACACTCAAGGGGTGTAAAGAAGGGAGTGTCATATGTTTAAAATGCCTCGTGATGTGCATGATTTATGGGGTGAAGGATTACATTTATTGCATTTGACTTTGGGCTCTGGGAAAAGCAAACCTGATCTGTCCTTTACCTGTTTGGCAGGTTTTACTCACAAGGTATTTTTAATTATTCAAAGGTGTTGAGATATCCCTATGCATTTATTATGTCACTTTGTTGTTATTGCAGTAACGATAATTACTGATTATTCACTATTTTGTATCTCCACTTATAAGTGCATTATTTGCAATGTACAATAAAGGAATCATATTGTGCCGCTTCAGGTGCACAATCTTGAGCCGTACCATATGTAGTGTACGCGGTTTCATTGACAAAACATCTAGTAATCCGTACTGGGCCATAATCTGATCTGCTCTTTACTGGTTCCACTGCCACAAGGACCAAATGTAGTTGTTGGGGATTGCGCAGCATGTGATTTCAGGGCCCCTCTGTGACCACTACACAAATCCTTAAGCTAATGGCAGCTACTTAATCTGAGCTGTACTTTGACAAGTCTACTCAAGTAATTAATATCCAGTCCTAACTTCAGCTTAATTTCTGTAATTTCTTAGTGGTTCTTGGAGATTACTAATTTTTTGAGAGTATAAATCTTATTCTATCTTGCCATTTTATGCTGAAAGATTTCAATTATACCAGATCAAACAAACGTATTTGTAAGACAATTCCCACCCCCTCTTTGGGGCTCTGGCTGCATGTGTGACCTAAATATTGCTGTGTGTATTGTTGGTCTGGTGGGAAAGGGCTCCTTTTGTGTCTGCCCAATAGAGAAGATGATTTCTTGTTAGTTTGGTAGTTAGTCAGAAACTCATCAATATCTCTTGAGCATTTTATTCAAGTAGCAATAGTTTCTTTTTGATGTTGAATTGGCAAATCTCTAACCCGTGTGCTGTGGTT
>KN502979.1:0-22499 GCA_000787155.1 Scartelaos histophorus | reverse complement strand
GCAGATGCAGGCCCAGAGTCTCCTTTAAAGTGGTGTCGGCAAGTCCTCGACCATCGCAGCCCAGACACTGAAGTGGCATGTCGGACTCTCATCAACCGTTTGGACCAAAGTAAGAAGCAAAAAACATAATCAAGAAAAGAAACTAGGAGTATTTACAAAATGTTCATAATTAAAATTAAAAGCACTTCAAACACAATGTCAGTAACTGATTACCTAGTCTGGAAAGACTACATGGTTTTCCTGTACAACAGACGTATATTCTGGAGACATATAAACATGGCTACTGACAAGTAAAAAAGGGAGGGGGGATTATACATTATAAATATTTTCCACATTTGCAAAACAAGCGTTACCGTACTATAAACTGCTGGCATCAGCTTTTCTACCTTTCTTTGGCTGCTTAAACTTGTATATTCTATTCTACTGTGTAATGTTTTCATCCCTTGGCAGTCAGTCAGCCATGTCCGCATGCTGGTGCATTATTTCAGTATGCACTGCCCTATTCAAATTAAGAAATGTAAATTGACACATTTCCACAGAGAACATATGCTAATATTGACTTTACTATCCTTCTCATGACTTCAGCAAACAACAAAGCTGTTCACACTAGGGTTCAGTAACACCATGAAGTCATGAACTGGGTTGGATTACCTTCCCCCAGGTCAGCTCTCCTTTGTCAATTGTAGCAGGCCTGGAAAGGGTTTAGTAATGCAGGTCAGCTTTATTTAAATGTGTTTTAAGACCAAAATATATTTATTAAACAGTTTTAGTGTTATTGATTCATATTAAAATTCCCTCTCTATCACTTCCTGCTTGTTCTGCAGCTACTCGTTGGAGAAGCATGTACAGCAGCCCTTCAGCAGAGACAGGCTCTGCTGGCTCAGGCCTGATCTCTCCTGGGTACCACAAATCAACTAACAAATCCCTACTAACCAGTGGCAATTCAGGTAGGGCATGACATTAACATAGTTCTTTGCATTTACATGTGTGGCAACAGCAACTATGGTCACTCTGTGTGTCTGTGTGTGCGCTGAAATGCTTTTGGGTGTCGCTTGGGAGCACTTATGTTTTTTTTGCATGGTTTGTTCTTGCTTATTTGGAAGACAGTGAGCGACATTGATATTATCCATAGACTGTGGACTAGGTGACGTCACACTTGCCTAGTCCATTTCTTTGTACAGCCTGTGGTATTATCGGTCATGGTATTATTGTCACAGTTATAATATACACTATAATATAATAAATTGTTTTATTTGAGTGTACATGTGTCAACAGGCACAAGCATGCACTCTGCTTTGAGCTCCCAGTCCTCTATTGATAGTGAGCTAAGCACATCGGACGACTCCATCTCCATGGGATATAAGCTGCAAGATCTTACTGATGTTCAGATCATGGCACGGCTTCAGGAAGAAAGTGAGTATATATTTTACATGGTGGCACTAACATATGCCATAATAATATTGACCATTTAATTTTTTTAATTAAAAATATATCTTTTGGTTAGGTTTAAGGCAAGACTATGCATCCAGCTCAGCCTCTGCATCACGTCGCAGCTCCACAACATCTTTGCACTCACTGCGCAGATGTGGCAACTACAGTGACCAGGAGTTTGATAGTTACAGTCTTGAAGATGAAGATGAATTTTGTTCTTTGCCACCACGGCACCATCGATTTACCCCCTCACCCCTCGGTTCACCCCGATGCCAGTCACCTTCAACTTCCAACCAAGGCCAAGAATACAATGTGCGTCTGGGGGCTTCACGCACAAGGACTCCTAGACGATCTCTTCAGGGACCAAGTGCTGAACTTCTCAAATTTGCCAAAAGTGAGGGTAAGGTATAAGATTTGGAATACAGTCATGTCAGTCATTACAATAGCCAACACATATGACTGTTCTCCTGAAAACATTTATATTTTGTGTTGCATAATGTGGTTCCAGAAGAGTTGAGGCACAGCATGCCAAATCTGGCTCCCCGCACTAGCCTTCGTACACTGGAGGCAGTGAGAAACAGCCGCAGCATGGAGGCTAACCTCCAGAGCTCTGGCAACCGCATGTCCCACCTTTCTAACCCCCCCTCCACAGGTAACCCTCTTGTCACCCACTCCAATTGTGATGAAAACCAGTATGTTTTGTACTACACCTGACCTCAATGTTACCACAGCATGATGCCAAATGTCTAATGAGTGACAGTGGCCCAGTGTTAGAGCAGTGGTCCCCCAACCTGAAAGTCGGAGGATCAATTTTGTTCTGACCAAGTTTTGTGTGTGTGTCCTTAGGCAAGACACTTGACCTGCATTGCCTTGTATGAAAGTGGCGTGTGCGTGAATGATTGGTGGTGATCGGAGGGGGCCAATGGCGCAGATTGGAAGCCTCACTTCTGTCAGTGTGCCTCAGGGCAGCCACAATAGGAAAGAAAAATAAGAAAAATGTGACTATAAATTATCCAGATTTATTCTCTGCAAAATGTTGCATTGAGATTCAAACTGTGCTCTTTATGATTTTTTATATAATAATAATAATATTGGAGAATCCACCATTATTACAATTTTTTGTCCTTTTTCTGTCCTTTTATTATAGGTATGACAAATAGTCGGATTCGCTGCAATGGCCAGTCTCCTCTTTCATTGCGAGCCCCTGTTAAAGCAGTAGGTCCCATGTCAAGCAACCACTCTTCCAGAGGTTTACCTATAATTCAAGGCCCACCAGCCGCAGGGGGCCGTAGAGTGCAGTCCCCAAGCTCTGGAAATGGTGGACCCTACATTCCTGGAAGAACCACTATTGGAACACCCAGAACGAGCATGGGTCGAGGACCAAATACATCATCAGCACACTCAAGAAGTACATTCTCACACACACCCAGAAGGTATGGTTTTCTTGGGCTAATATAAACGATACAGATTTTATTTAAAATTATGTTCTGATTGGTAACTGAGTTATGTTTGTTTTAACAGGTCTATGGGTATTCCAAAAATTTCAGATGAAGCTTGGAAAGATGGCTGCTACTAAGTTTCTGTTGATGAAGGATATCTATTCTGTCTTAAATGCCCTAATCTTGTTTGAGCAAACTCTCAAACCATCCTGTAAACCTCTCGGTCCCTCATTTCAGAATGGCAACAGAGTTACACATTTCCTTTGCATGAAACATTGTGAACCCAACCCACTCTGATGATTGTGTAGTAGGTGAGGCACATTGTCACAGACTAATTGAAACCTCCCATTGGGCTAACTTTTTTTTTTTTTTTTTTTTGGATGAAGTCAATGTGCTGGGATTGTAAAGGTTCTTATTACTTGTATTGATGAAGATTCCTTTAAAATGAAGTTGATGAGTTGTCTAATTTCTGTGTGACTTCCTACTTGAAGGTGTTGGTTGTTGCATGCATAGGTTTCATTCCTTTAACTTTGCATCATGTGAATATTTTCACAAATCTTCCTGTTTCCTATTCCCCACACATTATGTGTGCTTTTGTTAATGAATCATGTTTATTGTGAAAATAGTCATAGAATTGTGTGACTAATTGAAATTACACTGCCCTTATTTAATCCACTAGCCTATGGTTTGTGCCAAGGCGCAGGTCAGCAAGAAAACTTATTTGAAAGTACATGTTTCAAAGCTACATTTCTGAATTTCTATTGCAATAGAAAGTTTACTGTAATTCTGAGGTGAAATTAAAGGCTTCCATTTTAGGACGTCTCTATACAGAAGAAACTGTGAAGGCCCTTTGCCTTACATATTCACCCTTCAAGTGGTGTGCCTCTTGAAATCAGCTGCTTTGAGTAGGCTAATAAAGTTTATCTTGAAACAATTTGTGTGTGAGAATGTTTGTAACAAACCACTATTTGGCTCACTATCTGTGCAATTGCTTTGGTTATCCGCGTTTCCACTCTTCGTATGAGGACTCGACTCGCCCAAGTGAAAATTGGTTACACCCCCGTGACAAAATGGCCTACAGGCCTTCATAACCTACACTACTGAGCCATGGGGCAGCAAAACAACCATCAGTGAGAAACAAGGTCTTCGTGCAATATTTGCACCAAAACATACAAAGTAAACACATGTGGAAAGTGGAAATGGCTGATAATGTAATTCTGTTCTCTTATGCATGACGCAAATGGTAAGGGATCAGCGGTAAACGAGGCCACGCATTGTCTCCCCCGCCCTCCCTCTCCTCCAGGACGCAAGCTGATTGGCCGAGGCCTAGCAAAGAGCGCCCGGGGATCCAAAACTGCAGGCCGCACTTAGCTTACCGTGAAAAATAAACCAAAACAATAACAGACAAAACCAAGAAGAAAGAATTACATCGTTAGAAACAGAAGACGACACTGTCAGGTAAAATATTTCAGATCTATCAGAAAAGCATGTTGATTAAGACACAAGGGCCCAGTCGGCCGTAGCGGGCCTCTTTCAGCCTTTTCGAAAAACAACATGGTAGATAATGCGGCACAGCAGCTTCAGCTAGCTTAGCAAGCTAGCTAGCAGAGTTAATCGCGGGTTTTCTTTTAACATTGTCGACCTCTTGCCTAAATCATAAATTGTATTGCAAAATCACAGTATCTATGAGTTCTCAGCGATGCAGTGGTTTAAAAGAAGCTCCCCAAAAGCGGTAAATATTATATTTTGCGTCATGCATTTTAGCGGTTTAGCTAAAACAAGATGGCGCCGAGGGACAGTTTTAGCATGGTGCTAGTTAGCTTTTGTGGGTGGAGGGCGTTAGCCGCCTTATGCATTGCATAATGTCTGCGGTACTTTTTACTGGAGACCCAAAACCAGTCTGTGATTTTTGTCACATGCATATTGTTAAGAATAAAGTAAATGTGAGGTTTCAGTCCATCTGATCCAGGTATTAATATTTATAACCCAGTGCGACCGCTGCAGATTTGAACTCTAAGCATATTTACCAGTCTTTTTGACGACTGAGATATACCCCTCAATTTCAATTGGTTGTCAGAACAAAAAGCTCCCCAGTGTTTCTAGCTTTGAAGTGAGAACCACAGCAGTGTCTTGTCTGTGTCCCTGCCATCAAGACCAAGCACCTCCAGGTGCACCTCTTTATGCAGCTTTCCCTGTAGTACTCCCATAAAGCAATGGATGGAGCCAACTGTCAACAACTCTGACGGGGTTCCTTCTTAGGAGACTGTCCTAAGCACAAACCAATTATTAAGAAGAACACGTTTTGAGTCAGTTGATTGATTTCTACATTGTGTAAAGAAATAATGACTGTAATCTGTTTTCTTTCTCAGAACTAAGCATTTGGTTACTTGATGGAGGAAAGTGAATAAAACCCAACTGCTGCCTCTGAGGAACAGGTCAAATGTGAAGGTTTGTTTAAGTTAATGCATTGTTGTTGTTGTTTTTTTAGCATTTATGCAAAATGATAACATTAGTTTTTGTTTTAGTCTTTTTTGTATTAAACATGGACCAAGGAGGAGGAGTGTTGGAGCTACACACACAAGAGTTGAAGATGCCCCATACTATGATCATGCAAGACTTCGGTTAGTTATGCAAATAAGTAACATTGCCCATACTATTTATCACAATGAGGTCAAGAAACTTCTTTGAATATGTGCTTTATTTATGGTGTTATGTCAGAGGTTGGCAAAATTGTTTGCTTGGGATGCCACTGAAAACACGCGCACATGCAGCACATTTAGTTCAAATTTAAAATTGTCAGATGTAGTACTTGTGTTCTTTTCCTGTCAGTTTAGTGGTCCATCACTCTCAGCTTGCGACAGTAGAGTTTTTAAGCAGTCATCTTATGGAAACACTGTGTCCACAGCATGGTTCTGTAATCAGTGTAATCCAAGGTAAAAGTCTTGGAGTGATGGATGTCAGGAGAGCATGCATGTACGTGGACAGCCTTAAGAGAACTGTCATTCAGCTTGGATCTGAGCTGCAGCAGCAAGTGCTCACCAGTCTGTTTTTATTGTCTGTACCACTCCATTCTTTTACACAATGTAGATTTTGTGCCATAGTTTGCTGACCTCTGGTTTATACTATATAAATGTTTGGTGTGCTATCAGTTTGGCAATTCTAAGTAAATATTTTAAATAATAAATTTTTATTTTATTGTTTGTTTTTGTAGTTGCAGGAATGGGGGGTCTGGCCCACATCGATGGCGAGCACATCGTCGTGTCAGTGCCTGAGGGAATGCTTCTCTCTGATGTCATGACTGATGAGGGCATCCTCCTGGAGCATGGTCTAGAAGTGGAAGGCCTAGAGACACAAGTGGTTGAAGGACTGGAGACTGAAGTTGTGGAGAGCTTACACACAGATGTTGACGGTCTGGAGGCGAGTGTGGTGGAGGGGCTGCAGACTCAGGTGGTGGAGCTGGAAGCCCAAGTAGTGGAGGGCCTGGAGGGAGAGGTGGAGGTCGAAGGACTTGAAGCACATGTTGTTGAAGGCCTGGACACTGATGTGGATGTGGACGGGCTGGAGGCTCATGTTGTGGAGGGGCTGGAGGCTCATGTTGTGGAGGGGCTGGAGGAGGAAGTGGAGGTGGAGGGGCTGGAGGCAGAGGTGGTGGAGAGTCTGGAGGTGGACGTGGAAAGCCTACAGTCACAGGGAGTGGACAGCCATGATATGAGCAGTGAGGACATGGGGCCACCGGAGCACAGTGTCATTATGCCTGACAACATCCTGGGAACAGAAGTAGCCATTGAGGAGGCTCTGGACTCACATCACCACCATGTTTTAACTTCAGACCTCATTCAGGATTCAGGCCACCATGATGACATGCCAGACCAAGTGTTTGTGGCAGAGCTGCTTTCAGAGCACCAGGACAACACGTTGGATCATCAGTTGGTGTCAGAGGGTTTGATGGTAACAGAGGCCAATGCTGAAACCATTATCCATGAACAGTTACAAACTACAGCTGTTCCTCTTCAGACTGATGAAGATGATGACGCACAAAGTAGCTCTGAGGATTACCTCATGATTTCCTGTATGTTATATTATTGTCTGTCTCTCAAGAATTATTTAGTTAAAAAAATGTAATCATTTCATTTGTTTTAGTGGATGAGGTGGGAGAAAAGCTGGACATTGGTGACACTCCTCTTGAAATCAGCACAGAAGTCTTAGAGGACAAAGAATCCAAAGATGAGGATGGCTCAGAGGTCATCAAAGTCTATATTTTTAAAGCTGAAGCTGATGATGATTTAGGTGAGTGACGTAAGGGTAATGATATTTTTATGAAGAATGTAACTTGGATGTACTTTAGGTTTGTTAATATGAGTATTTATTTTTAAGGGGGGACAGAGGTTATAACAGAAGACGATTATCACAATGGCCATCCTGACCTGGAGGCCGCCTCGTCAGGCCGGTTAGGAGTTGGCCGTGATAAGATGGTCTACATGGCCGTCAAAAATCCACCAAAAGAAGAAGAGGAAGATGAGGATGACAGTGATGATGATGACGAAGATGAGATCAGTATGTATTTTCATCTTCTACAAAATACTCAAGGTATTTCATTACAAAAATGGCAACAATGACGTGTTGTTATTTCTTTAGCTAACACCATTGATCAGGTTAAAAATGGCACGACTACGCCTTTTCTTCAAATTCGAGAGGGACTTAATACTAATCGAGTCCTTAAACCCAAACCTAAGAAAAAGAAGAAAGGAGACACGCGTCAGTGTCAGACAGGTATGGATTATGCAATAGCAACACGTTCCCACTGGTTTGGCAATGTTAAATTGTAAAGCCTTGATTTGTAACCCGCTTTTGACCTCCACCTCTTGGGGCACATTGAATAGTGATGTATGTGTTTTTTTTTTTTTTAATTTTTCACTTTTTGTATTTTTGTAGCTGTTATCATTGGACCCGACGGGATGCCTTTGACTGTTTACCCTTGTTACATTTGTGGAAAAAAGTTCCGCTCTCGAGGCTTCCTCAAATGTCACATGAAAAACCACCCTGACCATCTTCTGAAAAAGAAGTATCAGTGTACAGACTGTGACTTTACAACCAACAAGAAAATCAGTTTCCACAATCACTTGGAGAGCCACAAACTGCTGAGCCACAACAGTGAGCGCTCTCCTGAATACACAGAGTACACTCGGCGTTTCCACGAGTCCAGTCCGCTGGGATCAGATAAGCTTATTGTCAAGGACCGAGAGCCCAAACTACATCACTGCAAATACTGCGAGTATGAAACTGCTGAACAGGGCCTTCTTAACCGCCACCTGCTGGCGGTACACAGTAAAAACTTTGCACACGTCTGTGTGGAGTGTGCCAAAGGCTTTCGTCACCCGTCAGAGCTGAAGAAACACATGCGCACCCACACAGGCGAGAAGCCATACCAGTGCCCGCACTGTGAGTTCCGCTGTGCGGATCAATCCAACCTAAAGACTCACATCAAGAGCAAACACGGAGCAGATATGCCCTTCAAGTGCAGTCACTGCCCTCAGGCCTATGCTGACGCCCGGGAGCTGCAGCGCCACATAGAGATGGTCCAAGGCCACAAAACTCACCAGTGCCCCCACTGTGAGCACAAAAGCACCAACTCCAGTGACCTGAAACGACACATCATCTCTGTTCACACCAAGGACTTCCCCCATCAGTGCGATGTGTGTGAGAAAGGCTTTCACAGGCCCTCCGAGCTAAAGAAACACGCAGAGACACACAAAGGCAACAAGGTGCACCAGTGCCGCCATTGCAATTTTAATGCTCCCGACACCTTTACCCTTAGCCGCCATATTCTGTCCTTGCACACTAAGGACCTCCCTTTTAAATGTAAGCGCTGCCGGCGAGGCTTCCGACAGCCAGCCGAGCTGAAGAAGCACATGAAGACACACAGTGGTAGAAAGGTTTATCAGTGCCAGTATTGTGAGTATAACAGTACGGACGCTTCAGGTTTCAAACGCCATGTTATCTCCATTCATACCAAGGACTACCCCCACCGCTGCGACTACTGCACCAAGGGCTTTCGGCGGCCGTCAGAGAAGAGCCAGCACATAGCCAGACATCACAAAGAGATGTTAATGTAATATCCTGTTTATAAACACTCCACCTGTGTCTATGGTGCGGGTCATTTTAGCGTATTAACAAAGAAATGGACATGCGTATATATACATATATAGGTTGTTGATGAAGGCAGCAACTGTAATTGCCGTGTTATAATGGGTGTTCACCTCGTTCCCTTGGTAATACAAGAACACATTTTCGATGGGAACGGTGCTGTCTATAAGACTGGGTGGGACAGGTGTAAATTGTTTTGTTGCAGAAAATCACTTAAGAACATATATTCAGGGTTTGAAATGTCTATATTTTTATACCCACTCAGCTGAAAGGCTGCAAGATGATGACTGTATCCTATGTCAGATAGCAGTGCTTTTTAATCATCTTGTAAGTTGTGCAGAAGGAGGAGAGACTACAGGAAATGAACCTCCATAGTACCAATTAGTATGTCTTTACTAACCAGCATTACATAACACTTTCAATGCCTTCAAATCCATCTCCAACTTTGAACCTGGGGTTTTCAGTGATGTCAAGACAAAACACATCAATTAAGGATGTGTGACTAAAACTAACTTTGGGTTTTTCATAAAATGTCAGTAATTTAAATCATGTGTAATATTATAAAGTTTATAATGACAGAATAATCATCCCATAGAGGTCTGCCAATATCTTTAGCAGCTTTTTTCCCGGTCAGAAGCCTGTTGCTGCTAAGAGTATCCACAAATATTTTGTTCATAGTATTTATATTGTCCACTTTAGGTGTAATATATGAATTCGACCAATTGTGTAAAACTTATTCATGAAGTTGGAATTGACTGCCACTTTTAAGTACATATATGTGATGGTAGTAATACAGAGGTGCTTTTTTTCTTTCTATTTCAATCATGCCTTACATCTGTTTATTTCAAACAACAATTTGGTTTTAAGTCTCAGACATGCTGTTTCAGTACCGCTCTCCCCGTATGTATGTTTCAAGTCAGTAGAAAGCACTTTAAAACCCCTTAGATTTCACACATTTATATTTGCCCTGAAAATACATTTTACAATTTTGTGATTGGCTGAAGGTTGCGTGTTGCATCTCGTGGGCACATTCTCTCTGATCATACTTGTTCTTAACTAATTGTAATTGATGGTTTTGTTACATGGCTAAGTGATTGAGTTTGTGTTTTGTTTGTGCGGCTCACTAACATGTCTCCCACTCCCTGATCCCATGTACTCCTGTCCCACACATGGGAGAATTCCCTTAAACAAAGTGGTCACCATATTGACATCGTCTTTAAAGTATAATGCACATTCAGTATACTGTCTCCATGACATCAGTTGTGGTATATATTAAAACCCCTTTCGTGTACCTTAGTCATTTTCAGTCCAATCGTGGATAAACTACTGGTGGGGAAAACCAAAATAAACAATTATGTTTTTATATGTCTTAACTTGTCTCTATACTTAACAGATGAAAGTTTACTCTGCAGTTTGACAATGAGTTTGCTTAGTCTCAAATGGATGCACCAGTGTGAGTTGTATTTGGATGAATGTGCCTGACCATCTTTTTTATCAATACCCTGTCCATACATTTGCCATGTCTACCACCAAGTTACCTGTCTTCAGAGATGTATGACATCTTAGTCAGGAGGTAATGAGGCTAGATATGTGAGTTTAAGAGCGCCCAACTGCCTCACAGATAAAAGAGAAAACAAATGAAACTGCAGCTTGTCCATTTTTACAGAATCATCTCTCGTAAATCACTTAGTGCTGCAACTGTCAATGCAAACCTGCTGAAAATGCACAGATCAATACAAAGGCACATACATTTTATTTTCAGAATATCAGAAGGTCAGTTTTGAGAACTTCACTAGATGCATGGCTTATTAAAACCATGTTGACATTTTCTCTAATAACAAAGGATAAGAATAGTTTAGTTACTTGCTCTAACAATATGCATTGGATTTTAATTCAGGCTAGTTCATGTTAATTTTAGTGAAAGTCAAAATGCTTATCCTATCAATCATGAATAATCTAATCCAAGTGGCAGTCCGTTATTAGGAATAAGGCCAAAGACCACTCTAAGCCACACAAGAAACAACTTCATCCAAATTACCTAGCATGTGGAAGCTAGGCAAGTGACCCAGTCCTTAATGAACTGACATTTGTATTTTTTTTTTCGTGTATTTCTTAAGAAGTGATTAGGGCACTGAGTGGCCGCTTGGTGTCACTATTGCCCTTCTGGATTGGCACACTGCGCTACACAATCGCAGTGGCGTGAGTTACTCAAAACAAGCTTCAGGTTTAAGAATATACGAATATTTCAAATACACGTGGGGATTTTATGACAGATGTTACGCAAACCACGGCAGCTGCAGCATTAATGTAGTCTAGTAAAAGAGCATTTAGTTTATTGGCTAATGACCTGATATTTAAAACCATGGTGTTACTTTATTGGTCAGTAGCACCTATACTTGTTGAAAATAAACCATTCACTTGAGCTTGTTACTTTGAAGGGCTATTTTGACAGAGACCAAAGACAACAGAGGTGCGTCACTAGGGTGGGCGTGGTTCTCCAGCTGAATATCATTATTGTACACAGCGGTACATTGCAGCAGCAGCGCTACAGTCTGACACTAGAGCGCGTCGCGGGGACGGAGCGCAGGCACAGGCTGTAAATCTGAGCAGCAAGTGATGGAAACGCTTGAGAAGCTGCTGTGCACTCTGCTCGTGTCACACTATATTTGGAAGATCCTCTTCGTCGTGTGGCTCTTCATCACAGGGACACCGACTGAGCACTCAAACTATGGATTGCTTTTTTGAAGTTGGACCTCCTGATCCTGTGCGCACTTAGAGCAGAGAGGTCGGTATGAACTGTTGTGCCAAAGGCACGCGTATTTCTAAAGGAACTAACGTGGAAAACAGTTTGTTCATCAGACTCTAAGATTTCTTTTGAAAAGGACATTATGGTTGCTGCTTGAGCCATTACGCGCAATGTTATAGTTATTATGGGACAACCCTGTAGTTAGGTTAGAGGACATCTTTGCTTGGTTAGACAGTAGAAGTGGGCTGAGCAAATTTATGCGCGCCGAGCAATTGTCCGTCTCCTTCACTCCGCTACTGCATCTACAGCGTTTGTGAAAGCTTCTTAAAGACCGAAGTTTTTAAAGCTGGTGTTAGTAAACTGTGTGTGCACCATGGCGTTACCAGACAGTGGCATATCTGGAGAGGAAGTACCCTTTCCAGAGATTATAGAACTCAATGTTGGTGGTCAAGTGTACATAACCCGCTACTCTACTCTTACTAGTGTGCCAGACTCTCTGCTCTGGGAGATGTTCACTCAGAAATCCTCCAAAGGACTGGCACGGGACACCAAGGGACGCTTTTTTGTGGACCGAGATGGTTTTCTGTTTCGGTACATCCTGGACTATATGAGGGACCAGCAGCTGGTTCTACCTGATCACTTCCCAGAGCGTGGGCGCCTGCAAAGAGAGGCTGAGTTCTTTAACCTCCCTGAGTTAGTCAAACTCCTTGCTCCTAAAATCAGTAAGCAGAACTCGCTGGGGGATGAAGGCTGTCAGAGTGACCCGGAGGATGCCTCCCCAGGCATAGACACTGCTCGTACCTTAAGTTCTCTGGGTGCCACTGCTGCCTGTTCCAGCCTTGTGCCCAGTGCCATGGATGGCAAACGCTCAGGCTTCATCACTATTGGCTACAGAGGCTCGTACACTCTAGGCCGGGACAGCCACACAGATGCCAAATTCCGGCGTGTGGCTCGAATCATGGTGTGTGGAAAAACCTCTCTGGCCAAAGAGGTTTTTGGAGAGACCCTGAATGAGAGTCGGGACCCTGACCGCCCCCCTGAGCGCTACACATCTCGCTACTATCTGAAGTTCACCTTTCTGGAGCAGGCCTTTGACAAGCTAGCAGATGCAGGCTTCCACATGGTGGCCTGCAACTCCACTGGGACCTGCGCCTTTGCCCATGAGCAGACGGACGACAAGATCTGGACCAGCTACACTGAATATGTGTTCTACCGTGAGTGAGATACTGACTTTGTTTTCCCTGGCCCCCCAGCAAACCCTGTACATCTCCAAGTGCCCCTCTGCCTCCAGATGCCCTCTCCATTCACTCTGAAGGCTCTGCTCCAGTAGATGTCTCGTAGGTGTGTACTGCAGCTCCCTGTGAACAGAAACTCATCTGTCCTTGAAGCTCACTGTTTCTCCTTTTCCCCAAATCCACCTGCCTCCTCTGGTCCAGAGTTTTACCCTGCTTCATCACCACTAGATATAATCTCCAGTCTTTATCCACAGCAAAGACTGACAACTCCTATTTACGCTCCTGTTTTACTTTTCATCATATTTGCCTGAAGCACAATACAGAATCCAAGAGCTCATTTTAATTGAGGAGTTCATTGTGTTGGCAAGTTCAACACGTATAGGGGCATATATATGAAAGGGCTTCTAAGTGCAGTCTCCATGTTACACTAGTGCTGTTGTATACATCGTCTCTTTCTTGAGCAGACTGTCTTTATCCTCCTGCTCCTTTGAACTAATTGACCAAATAACGGGACATCCTATCTGCCATGGCCATGAACAGCATTGCAAAAGAAAGAAGTGTACGACAAAAATCAAACCTGGCTTTCCCCCCGTTTTTATTATATGTGTTCATGTGGCTATTGATGTGCCATAGTCTGTCTGTTCAGCCAGGCCTCTGAATGGATAATTGTTTTTATGATACAGCCGCATAATACAGAAAAGTGCTTTGAAGTTAGACTAGCGACGTACGAGGATCCCAAAAAGAGAGGATTTTGAACATTATAACAGCAGTTGTGTGTGGACATGAAAAGGCTGCCAGTGTGTGTGCGTGTGTGTGTATTGAATTTCAGTATTTTAATTACCTGAGGTGGATGGGTGCTTTGTTGAAAAATATTCTATCAAGTTTTAATTTCTTCGGTGACTATTTGTTGTTTCCCAAAGTAATGTGTCATCATAGCAGACCATGGTATAAAAATATGTATAAGAGTTGCTTTATATGAATCAATAGCCCGTAGCCAGCCAAAGCCCAGTGTTTTTCGTCACCACTGTAGCAAGGATAGTCATTTCTGATACACAAGGGTCATTTTCGCCTCAGGACTGGTCTGCACACCATATACCTCAGACCGACGGCACTTACAATAAATAAACTCACACCGCACAAACATCACGTGATCGCAAAGGTCTTGTTTGTTATGAGGTGTAGGTTTTCATTTTCTGCAAGCGTCAGGCTCGGCGGTCCCATCTGACGGTTCATAATAAATGTACTCAGAAATGTCTCTGAAATCCACAGTGTTGTGATTTGGTGTGATGAAGTGCTGTTGATATCTGACTCAATATGTTAGACCACTCTCTGCAGGCGTAGACACTCAAATTAAAGTGTTAGGGCAAAAATAATACATGATTTGTCAAATAAAATATGTTTTCTTTCTACTTGTTTTGCTTCGTGTAACAAAGCTGTTGATGCGAAACTGTGTGATAGATGCTTTTGAAAACCACAAATACAATACAAAGAGTAATTACTGATTGTACTTCATTTTTTTACTTCGTCTGTCAGCGTGAACAATGTTTCTGAGTGAAAGTCCTTGGGCATAAACAGTATCAAGGCAGATTGTCTTACCTCGGGGACATCTCCATCTGTGTTTTTGGATATTGAACAGTTGACCAGAGAATCTAGCCAAGGCTCAAATGAGAACATGCACTGACAATATGCTCACAGAGTTTTTCACAATGATGGACCGAGCTGCGTGTCACCATTCATGTCAGAGAATGTATGTGGTATCGGAAAATATTTATGAAAAGTAATGTTATTTATTTTAATTTGGATATACACATTATATATCTGTCTAATTTTGTAATCTAGCTGTATTTGGTCATAATTTAAGGGCCCATATTTGCCATTTTCAGATCTATGTTTTAATGTTTCTTTATTACACACATACTCAGAGTTGTGTTTTGTTTCATTCACACACAGAATTGCCAAATCTCTACTGAGCAAAAGGTAAAAGGTGGATGTTAACGTGAAAACCACTCACAACATCACGAGGTGGAAAGGTGGAGCTTTGGAGATGTGGACAGATTGATAATGGAGTGTGGGTGAAATAAAACACAACTCCGGTTTTGTTTTTGATGGGAAAACAACATTATAACATGACCAAAAGCTCACATGAATCAACTTTGTGCAATTTAGGACTTTTAAGAATAATAATAGCATCAGGACTCCCATTATAGTTATTTATTTTCAAGATAAATTTAATGTAGCCTGTAATAGAAAAATCACTTGGGTAAAACACCATAAGTGGCCTTAATGTATTAGTCAATAGAAAGAAATATGCTATTCTAGGTTTTCTTTACTGAATTAAATACTTTCTCAAATTCCAAGCCACATAACCACAAATGCAGCCGTCGTCTTGAGTAATTACTTCACATTCGCATTATGCAGCACACTTATGTGATACAATCTGTAAAAACGTCACACTTATCAACTCATCTCTCTGTTCACACCTCCACAACAGCCAATGAGCTTCACATAGGAAGGAAAACTGTTGAAATATTGATGTTCTGTCCTTCCTGGAAAACACACGACCGCCGTTGTGGAGTGGAATGCACGGCAAATCCCCACAGAGCGGCCGTATCGTGCTGGCAGTGCAAAAGAACAGGCCAAACAAACCCGGGCTGTCACTGTCCCGGGGCCGAGCTCAGCATTTGCACAGGGATGAGGAAACCCTGCGCGAAATGTCTCAACAACCTCATGCGCTTTTGGACTGTGGGAGTGGGGTAGAGGTGAACGTTTTGTCCCGTGTGTTGTGAAATGTGTGGTAAGACAGTGTAGAATGTAGGATGTGCAAATTGACGTGTAGATTTGACTTTTGACGGTGCTATGATGCCATTTGCCTCTGGGTATTACATTAAAGGTACAGTATATGTAGCATTATGATTGCAAATTTCATGTTTCCAGGTACATGGTCAAATATTGCTCTTAACAATGCTGATTTATTCTTAATAACAAAAGCATTAGACATGTCCAAGTTGTTAATATTTTAGTTCTCAAGAAGATTATCCAATCAGAAAGCAGAATGAGCCTCACCTGAATCTCTCATGTGCAGTGTCAAAGCTGAAATGCATTTGTCTTAAAGATAAGGTTTTATAATCTGAATCCACACATTTTATTATTTTCTCTGCAATATATAGTCCTAAATTCAAACCTTGAACCATGCTTTTGCTTTCCTCACTACTCAAATATGCAGTAATGGAGGATCTACAGTAGTCCCCAGTATAAAAAACATTTACCGTCCTATTGTCATTTGCCCATTACTCACGCCACTCTTTCACAACACGGCGTAATCCATTTCCTTCCCACTCCTCCACTGATCCCGCTGTCTCGTAGAGAGCTGGGTCAGCCTCCTAACATGGAAAATAAAACATGCTGATGAATGTAAAATAGTGAATATGTGTCAACAGATACAAAGAGCCTGCTGTGAAAATGGGACGAAGAAGACAGTAAAAGACATAACACAAGTATAAGAATAGGGTCGAAAGTGTTTTAGAGAGTATATTTTGAATTTTGTCCAATAAAGTCACCCAAGTGCCCATGTAGAGAAGAGAAAGGTTCACACAGATATCAGATTTCACTGAAAAGAGCTGATAACGTTCTTTGATAACATTTACTTTATATAAACAAAGAGAGTGTTTAAAGCTGACGCACCAGAGGCTGGCTTAGTCCTATACGGGTAATTATCAAGTGTAGCATAGTTCCAAACAGGTCAATTTAGCTATAGATTATAAAGTAAGGAAACATGGAAAGAACTACAGTGAATAAATATTATATAATCAAGGAAACAGCCTTTGGGTATTACATTTACATACCATATAAGGTTTGTTTCCTGCAATGTAGTTTCAGCCTTCGTCCAAAGACACGCAGTGGCCAGGAGGAAGAGGAGGTCCGTTAGCCAGAGTTTTGGGGGGGTCCAGGTCTCTCCATAAGATCACAATTTCTGTTGCAAAACCTAAAATATGTGAGCGCAGAAGTGAAATTCAAATATTAGAACTAAATCTGAACTCAATCAGGATTAGGAAAAAACTGAGTCTACATTACGATTAAATAGTGCAAACAAGGGGGAATCCAATATAAAGAATTATAATTTAGGCTGAATCTAATTTTAAGAATGTTTCATACAATTGGAAATGTGTGCGTGCTTTAAATGTCACGACAAACTGACCAGATAATAGACTTCACCTCTTGGAAGGATAGCAGCATTGTTTTAAAACATTAGTGTTTATTTTTCTCCATCAGGCTTTTATGACCGTTATGTATCCTCATTTGATTTCAATTTAAAACACACAAAACTAAACTAAACTAAACCTATTTTAGATAAATGTATGTTGACTTCTGTGATATGCACTATTACGCTCTATTTGCTTTATAATTATGGAGAAAGTTTTTA
This sequence comes from Scartelaos histophorus, assembly GCA_000787155.1. Lineage (NCBI taxonomy): Eukaryota > Metazoa > Chordata > Actinopteri > Gobiiformes > Gobiidae > Scartelaos > Scartelaos histophorus. The sequence goes on along the minus strand of KN502979.1, from coordinate 5,084 downwards.
CAACATCTCATATTTTTGCACATTTTTGCACATTTTACTTCAAATTGACTGCAAAGATCCAATAGTGATTCTATGCGGAGTGAGAGAAGAGGCATTAGCTCGAGTGACGAGTCTATATGAGTCATTGTCCCAAGCGTTTTATACTCGGCTTTGTCTGATGCCTTTGTGTTCATTCAGTTCTGCTGCCATCTGGGCTCCTACTCTGCTCTGTTTTCTCACGTCTACTATAAACAAGAAAATCCCGTATGCTTTGGCACGATTTGTTGTTATTTTGCTCTGCCGCTTATGTGGATGTTCGGGTGTATTTTAAGCAGCCAAGGTACAAAGTTGGCATAAGGGCATATGGGGGCATTGGCCTGAGTGTATTTGCAGTCTCACTGTAAATGTGCTGAGCAGACTCTAGTGCACAAACATATGCGCCGCACGGGGACAAGTTGCTAGGAGAGCACTTGCAAGACAAACCTACAAGCTTTGAATGCAATTGGCTGACTTCAGGGATCAGGAAGTTACAAGAAAATAGAACAAAACAACTGTTAACACTTAACTGATGTTGATCAAGTCAGCGCTAGTCATTTGGAGTAATATGAAAATAGTTGTGCATAATTTCAACACATATAGGGGCACATATATGAAAAGGGCTTTGAAGTGCAGTCCCCATGTTACACAAGTACTATTGTATACGTCGCTTCTTTCTCAAGCAGACTGTCTCTATCCTCCTGCTCCTCTGAACTAAATGACCAAATAATGGGACATCTTATCTGCCGTGGCCTCGAACAGCACTGCAAAAGAAAGAAGTGTACTAGAAAAATCAAACTTTGCTTTTAGCACTAGAGGATCGGCTATCCGCTTGTCTTACTGAGATGTTATCTACAGTATAACATTTAATTTAACTTATCTTTCATGGAGCTCAACAGTGACTGCCTGCCTAGGGTCATTTTTCACGAATTCTCCCCCACAGACTTCTAATTTTAAGAGTTCAAAGGCATTACATAGGGTGAACTGTAAGGTAATCTGTCTCTGAGTGTGGTTGTCTCCCCGTAGATCTGACTAGTAACGCAGCCTGTTTGCACCACTGGTTTGTCTCTTGATAAGTCTAATTCCATACTGTGCAACATCTACACAAAGCAATAACATTTTCATGGATCCTTCTTCAGAAAAGTTACATGGTGCATCTTTAAAGGGCCCATATGACACAATTTTCTAATCTGTTATAATATTGTTTCCTCGTCGCAAACGTACCAGTTGTGTTTTGTTTAATTCACACATGTTTAACACACAAATCCTGCATATTTAGGCTTTTTTTTTTCTCAAACTGAAACATCTCTTTTCCACCTTCCACCCTATTTCCATCATGTGGGAATACGATAAATTCACTTTGCTCCACTGTGTTTTAAAACTCTTTACACATTCACTATAATTTGGATCATTTTAACAGTGGAATTTCAGTCTCTACTAAACGAAATTAAAAATACCATTACATGACATCACCAGGTGCAGCAGAGCATTGGAGATGAATAATAAAGGACTACAAAAGCAGGTGTAAATGAAACCAAACACAACTCCAGGGATGTTTCTGAGAAGGTAACAAAACTCTAACATGGCCTAAAACATAATTGCATTAAGTTACATAGGATCTTTCATACACAGAATATTTTTTTAAATGGATAGAATAAATGAGCGGGTTCTTGTCCTTGGCTCTCAGCAGACGCAGCCATTTGAACCTCATGCATTCACATACAGTAGCGTTGGCTCGAGGCATCTTCATCTCATTGTGTGACGGGTTATTTTTAGTGGAGCTAGGCATTGTGCCAGATGTGTACCTTCACTGCACTACTCTGTCCTCCAGCAGTGGGCACATGCTTGACTGCTCCTTCTCCATTCCTTACACACACTTTTGCACGCTCAAAAGTAACTGCCACAAAACATATTGCGGTTTAAATACCAGCGAGGCTCCATCATGTAAGGTCAGAAACTTCGCCGAGGGGAAATGAGACAGTGGACGCAGTGTAACCAGAAAAGGCCAGATTATTCCAATTTTCTTATTTTATTTAGCTATTTTATTTTGAAGGTCTACAGACAGAAGAAATGTAAGAGCACCATACAAAATATTGAAAGTTGGGGCCAAAGAAATCAATTCCAAATTGCCTAACATGGTGGAAGTTGTGCAAATGACAGTTGGAGGAACTTTAGTAAGCCATCTGTTGACAGGATGGTGGTGGAACTTCCTTAACAAAACGTTTCTTAAAGAGTGAGTCAGAGGCAAGAATTGGAAATAACCAAAATTTGCTTTAACATTAATCACTGTCAACAAGTCACAGTTTGTGCACAAGATGTTTTAATTGATACTGTGAGGTTACACTACTTGCACTTCTCCATGGAGTTATTATTGCTTTGAATGCTCCACAGTTTGACTATTTTATGATCTATGTTATAATGTTGTTTCTGCATCAAAAACATACCTGGAGTTTTATTCACGCATGTTTAAAACACAAAGCATATTTTTTCAAACTGAAATCACTCCGTTCCATCTCATGATGTTATGTTGTAATACAGAAAGTGCTTCGCTGTGTTTTTAAACTCCACACACCTTCACTAGAATCATTTGGATAATTTCAGCGCTGGAATTGAAACTGAAAAAAAGGAGCTGTTAACTTGAAAATTACAACTACATGACATCACAAAGTGGAACAGAGCATTTTTGAGATGAAGACAAACAAATAATAAAGGGCTACATGTGTGAAAGAAACAGAACACAACTTCAGGGATGTTTTTGATGAGGCAGCAACATTATAACATGGCTTAAAGGTCACGTGAGTCAAACTTGCATAATTATAGAAACTCCATGAAGACAAGTTGCAGGTCAGGTCTGTGGAGAGGTTGAATGCACGTCTTTTATAGCAATAAAAATATCTGCAGTTGAATAAAAGCGAGAACATATCCACGAAAAGAAGTAGATGTCAGACTCCCTATCAGAAAAGTTACATATAGTGCACCTGTAAATACACAAAAGGTGCATCCAATAGGGTTTTTAGGTGTTTTAGTAATTTGCAAATCTTATATGACACCTCGGATATTTTGTTGTTTAAAATCCATGTTTAAAATCCAGACATATTGTATAGATGTATATTAAAATATGAGCCAACACGACTTTATATTTAGGTGCTAATATTATGACTGTATTGGACACTGTGCAGCCAATCCTTCTTGTTAGCAGGTCTGTTGTAAATGCTCTGAGTAGGGATTCACCTGAGCCATCTGGTGACTTGCACTCTAATCTGCCCCTGTAATTATCAGTAAGCTCACTCAGCTTTGTCCTTAGTGTGGCAAATACTGGAGGTCTCTTCTCTGACAGCAAAGCCGTGCACAGTGCGTGGACACTCAAAAACAGTTAAATATACAATTGACCAGTGATTTAACTTCTGTTCAAGCTTACAAAAGGTGGGACACTACTTCACCCAAAAAATTGGAAGAGGAGATCTGACGAGCGCTCACTGGAATCCTTATTAAGTTTTCCTTCAGTTCAGTGGTCTCATCCAGTGTTGCAGGATTTGTTTTCCAGCAGATACAGCTATATTACCTACAACAAGCTCAAAACAAGATTGCAATAGCATCATTTTGTTCAACAGGGTTTGTAAATAGCATTATGGTCCTGTCCAGCTTGGGGTCTGACAACAAGCCAATATACAGTAGCTTAATTACAACAGTTTTGCATTCTGTCCAGGTGGTAAATAAATTATTGCTCATAACCCACTAATACACAAATTTTTTACCGATGCCTATTTTTATCTTTAGTCACACCACATTTACTTTAGTTTTTTTCCTGTTGGCAGCCGCTCCCCAAGTCCCCTGCTGTTTATGTCATGCATTTCCTCCACATTATGTAGATTGACACATTTGTAATTGCCCGGAGACTCACAAGCGCACTCTGCTGATTTTGATATAGGCGTGAGCTGTGCATTCTTGCATCGGTAATAAAAGACATAGAATTAACATGTCTGATTGCATCCCCACATACATTTAGGTTCAATTGCAATCAGGGCGACACATTGAAAGACTGGAGACTGAAAAGGTGGCAGTATGGGACCGAGCTGTAGTGTGTCATTAAGTTAAAAGAAGAGATGAATAGCAGGTAATTAAGGTATAAAACATGCTGCAATTGCACAAAATACTGCTTTTTGGAGCAGCAGACTCACAAGAACATATGCTCACCATAGACTCGGACAAAAAGGCTTTCACATTTCTATGCGTTTGTGCGTCTCCCACACATCATAGAGCTGTTACCATGACAATGATGCTGTCGTATTGTTTGGACATCTCCCCATGCTAAGGTCATAGCACCTGTCAGCGGCCATAGTGAATTTTAAAAGCCTCATATGAGTAGATACTTGAAGTGAGATTTGGCGTGAAGTGAGATTTTGTAATGCATTTTTAGATATTATGGTAATTGTTTAGATATTCATGAACAAAAGAGTCTGACTCACTGTGTGAAGGAAGAAGATGCTGCTCAAAACTGGTATAGTAAACCTATTATGAATATGCCGTGTGTGAGATTATGTCAGTATGAAAGAGCATAGAGAATTTGCTTTAGTTGCTTTAGTTACTCTATTCAGTTTTGATTCAGGTTGAGAAATAAACTGTTTTCACAGGTGATTCATCTGAGGAGCAAAAACTGTTGTCTTTATCCTCAAGGACAAACAACAGCTACAGAAGCTCAGTCAAAAGTTAGCATTGGTTCAGACCATATGTTTTTTGTACAGGTCTGCGTTATATAAATGGTCAATAACTCATTGAACCATTGCACCACTGGTATCATAGCCACAACACCTTGAAAATGCCCAATCTCATCTGATCTTTAAAGCAGAGTGGGACTTGGTAAATGCTCAGATGGAAGACCACAGGCAATAGCAATGCAATGGTTGTAGTCCATACTACCGCTGTGACCTTAGGCAAGACACTTCACCTAATTTGCCAGTGCATGAACATGATGTGTGAGTGATTGGCAGTGGTTGTAAATGGCGATGAAGCAGAATGACAGCCATGCTTCTCTCATTCTACCTCAGGGCAGCTGTGGCTATAGAAGTAGC
>KN502977.1:11974-25068 GCA_000787155.1 Scartelaos histophorus | reverse complement strand
ATAATAATAATAATGATAATACTAATACTGCTACTAATAATAATAATAATTCATTAATTTCGTTCCTGTGTTCTCTGGTCTCACATCAGATGAGCTGGTTCGGGGCTTCCTCTGGCTGTGGGGTTATGGAGGTGCTTAGAGAAACACCTGTCAGGCTGAATTACACAGGAAGCAGGCCCCAGAGGCTCATGGGAAACAGCGGTAACAGCTAGCATGCTCATAGCCCCATATGAGGCTAGCAGTGCTCATTAGTTTCTCTCTTACCAGATGCCCCCAGTCTGCAGCATGACCATTATAGTCTACGGGGGCTCAGCTGACGATGTTGTTAGCAGGTGAAATGAGGCGTGTAGCCCTAAGCGTTAAGCACAGAGCTGGGCACATGTCAACAGGTTTAAAAAGGCTACAAACAAAGATAAGACGTGCCAATGAACCAAAATACAAAGGAACCATTAAAAAGTTAGTGCAGGAAATTACTGACCACCTTGCAAAGGTAAACATATCCATATGACCACTGCCATAACGATTCACAATTGTCAAAGAATATCATGTATTTTGAATGGAAAAAGTATCTGCATCTAACAGGAAGCTGAAACTACAACAAGTGAACAGTGCCCAGACAATGACTCAAACTAAAAACCTTATTTATTACGGGTAAATGCCACAACACCCACAAAACTATAATAGTGAGATTAGCTTCAAAACTACTCATTTGGACAAACTTTTTGCTTTTAAACCCTCTCTTACACAGCAGAATGGCTGGTGGGTCTTAGTCTCATTCAAGGTCAGAGCTGTCGATGGTTAGAATGAAAACGAGGAGAATGTGATGAAGGCCCAGGACCCTGAGGCCAGATGCTGCAGACCTGCTATTAGTGAAACCAAACAGGGAAACTCTGACTCACCACACACAGGAGTATACAAGCTGTGTGTGTGTGTGTGTGTGTGTGTGTGTGTGTGTGTGTGTGCGTGTACGTATGCGTCTGTTAGTATAAAGACTGTGTGAGTAATTTGTGGAGCTGGAGGAGGCCATGTTTGAACTTGTCCTTCAGAACAGGTGGGAGTTTCACTGATCATGTGATCACACACACACACACACACACACACACACACACACACACACACACACACACACACACACACACACACACCGAGGCTTGAGCATAATAAATAATGCAACCAGTTTTAATCTTTTCTAGTAGAAAAATGGTGAATTGTGATATTGCTTTAGGGTTCCATTGCAGGCATAAAGAAGCTCTCTGCTTTTATCTGCTATATAGTGATAATCTGACACCTGTGGGTCACTCTTATCATTTAAACATTTTAAATAGCAATATTCCTGTAAAACAAGTTAATAAAAAGTCCGCTGACTTTCATGTTAGAAAACTGGTGCCCAGTGGGAGCAGACATCATCGTATCACCAATGTCATCACAGCAGAGTCGGCATCACTGACGGATGGCTGCAAATCATATCATTTTCTACTGTCGTAGGCACACATTACATCATACAATAGCCAAAATTACTGGGATTGCAAAATTGGTCACAATCACAAAACTGGCCACATTAAGCTGTAATTTACTTTGCAATAATGGACTTGAGCAGCTGCCTTCTGACCATATGCATAACTGCTGCAGGCGTCTGCCTTGACTGGATCCTCATCTGTTCTCATCAGTGCTGAGTGCGTTTCCGGCCTCTGCCTCAAACATAATGATTTAACCCTGTAATTACCCTATGATGTGCCAGGCCTGCCCCGCACTGCCCGCTTCTATGAAGAGGATTATGGGAGGAATTTGTCACTAATAGGTTCTGAAAAAACGCCTTCTGCTTTGGCGAGAGGACAGCTGGAGAAACCTGAGGAAGTGTGTGAAGGCTGGCGTTAAAATGTGGGTCAATTTAGGGACTAAATTGGACATGTGTTTAGGCCTAACCAGCTGGAACACTTAATGGGTAAAGGGTGATAACAATTTAACAACCACAAGGCGATCGCTGTGCAAAAGTGCTGAAGAAAAGACCGGAATGTCCAGGGTCACATGAGGTCATAAAAGTAAACTAGATTATATGTGAATGTAATTATGCTTCACAATCGTGGTTATGTTGTTTAATTGTGCATTTCAAATAAACACTTGTATTATTGGGAGAGCCAATGTGCTTCTGAGCAAGACACTACCAAGTGGCCACATGCAAGAGGGTCTAAAATGTGATGATTTTCCTCACAATAATCTTAACACTAAATTCCATGAAATTCTTTTTAATCAAGATATGAGTGGGACTTTGCTGTATAAGTGAGTCATACGAATACAAGTGATTCACCAAATTATCATATTTTCATGGGAAGGTGATACAAAAACATGGAAAAAAGTGATTCACCAAATTATCATATTTTCATGGGAAGGTGATACAAAAACATGGATGCAACAATCAAGCCTTTTCAGTCTAGATGCCGGTGCCAACAAATACCAGTGTGGTGACTATTCTTAAAACAAAATTAACTGACTTTTAAAATGTCCAAAATGTTATAATATTGTTTTTAATCTATAACAGGATGAGATCTGGTAAAGCAAGGATGATAATTCAGTTGTAAATGGTCTTAATAATAACTGTAATAACTGCATCATTTTCTATTGCACACCTTGTATACTTGTTCATAATATATTCTAGTTTTTCATGTAATCTGTATTAGTGTTTACAATACATCTGCTTTTATTTTACCCAATTCCCACCTGTGCATACTGCCATATTTATTTGTATATTTTACTACAATCTACACTGTAAATTGTATATTCTCTATATTGTATATATTCCACATTCTGTATATTGCACTTCTGATTAGATGTCAAACCACATTCTGTTACCTTTTATTTATACATGTGTATAACAGTTAATCGAATCTGAATCTGCACACGTACTAATATTATTTTTACGTATTAATTATTATTAATTATTTATTATTATTATTATTACACCTCTAACTATAACAGCAGTTTAGACATGATTATTAAAAGTGAAGGACACTGACTGACAGCTCCATATGGACACACACTGCATTTGACATGGTTTGGAAAAAAGCTCAGACTGGAGGAGCGTGACGGGGCGAGTGAGGAGCTGTTAGACAAAGTGTCAGATTTTATCATGTGTGGAGGATGGAGGTCAACAGGCCGTGAGGAGTACGGCAACCGGGAGGGACAAAAACTGCATGGGCAAAACACACGGCTGTAACACAGTCTTGTTCTGAACAGAGTGAAGTGACAGCGTGAAGGAACTGAAATAACGCCACATAAAACTGAAATCTAAGGGTGTGTGAATTCCCACATCAAACACTTGACTAAATGCGGAACTAAATCCTGGTTTAGTCCAGAACTAAACCAGGTCTTGATCAGGACGGATGCAGTTTACCTTTAAAACGTAGCATCTCTCAGTGAACAGCCTTTAAAAGCCTCTAATGCATAATGTAGCTGTAGTACTCCTACGTAATCAGATGAGATCAGTGTGAGTGTCTTATTTAAAGATTTAACAGGAGAACAGAGCTGCTCTGTGCATTTTCCACACTTCCATTCAACTTCAGATCACATTGTGTTATGGGAAAAGAGACACAAAAGGACCTTGGCTATGGAGGGATGTACTACAGGGGTATATGATACATATATATATGATATATGGTATATGAATACATAAATTGCAGAAAAAATATGTTTTAATATAAATTCCTCAATACTACCAAAACAATAATGGCAGATTTGTCATTTTCAATCAATTAATCAATGGGCCCAAGCAAAACAACAGGAAAAGAAGATCAAATATTCACTCAAAGCAAGTGAAAGTGAAGCCTATAGGCAAGTATTAGTAGCAGTGCAGATGTAGTAATCGTAATTGTATTTATTAGCATTAGTACCAGCTTTAATGTATTCCAGTTAAGACCCATGTACAGTGAAACTAAACACTGGAAACTTGTACGTGGGTCAATGAGGTATGAGGATTTCCAACAGGCAAATTTTAAAATAGTTTTATTTTCCAAAACATGGTTGGGATATTAATCTAAGTTCTGAGTAATATGAATATGATAGAGATATTTGAAAACATCATATCTGAACAAATGGACACGCTCTGAAAATATTAGTTTGAATATTATGGGAGAAATATCCATTTAAGAAAGCTGAAATATCATGTGGGACTAAAAACACTTCAGAAAATATGCCAAAAAAGAAAGAAAATACATTTGATAAGATTTAGCGTAATCAGCTGTTAAGGGTGGACGGTGACATTTCAACACTTTAAGTATGAAAACAGCAAAAACAAAAACAACAACCAAAAAACAAGACGTGGTTCCAGGTCAGAGATATTACAGGTATGTGGTGAATTATTAAGAAATTTGAACCTTTTTAATTAAAGAAATTGCAATTGGACAGAGGTCAGGTCATTGACCCGTGTATCATTCAAAATGGAATACACTTTACGTCTTCTTGGGAAATTATGATTAAGAACAGTACTTATTGCTCTTGAGTACCCCCCACTTGTGTACAGTAGTGTCATGTCGCCCTTAAAATCCAACATGTCCGACAGCACGTGGCCACATTTACAGTAGAGACACTGCTGGGACAAAAGAACCAGACGTGAGTCAGAACACCAGGGGTAATGACTCTGCAGACAGGACGGGCCCACCGCCGCATTAGACCACCATAAACTAACTATGTGCACTTAAAATGGGGGAGGGGGACTACTGTACACTAGCCCCTCCCACTCAACCTATTTACAGAGACACGCGATTTCATACACACTTGAACGCACCACGCGGATTAGAGCCGAGGGGTTTAAGTTCCCTTTGTCGTCCAGTAAATGTGTTGGGGCAATACGATTCCAGCTGTCATAACACCAGACCACAATGGAGATCCAGAGGTCAAGAGAATATGAACATGTATGAAAGAAATGATCTTGTAACAATTCAGTATAAACAGCAAAAATATTCATCATCATTTTGTTTAATGCCATCAAATTATTTATCCAAAGTAAACAGTTGCATCTTTTTATTGCAAGTTTTATTCTGCACAATTATTACTTCTTATCTAATTTTCTATCGTGAGAATGATCTACTTTGGCTCATGGTATAAATCATATATTTTATCATTATATGTCACAGTTATAAATACGTTGTAACAAAAAACAAAACCCAAAATGGAAACCACAAAATAAAATTCAAAACTTGCAACATGGACATTGATTTCTCAATTATGACCTGATTTTATTCGAAATATTAACTTAAGAGACACTTTCTAGCCTTTCATGACAAATGGCCTGGAATTATTCAGGCTTCTCCAACTACAGAAGCCCCAGAGGATAAAAACTCAAACTTCAAATTCCCACTGGAGCTATGTAACAATATATCGCTGATTTTAGGCCATTTATCTTTATAAAGTTGCAACAAATGGAGATGGAAGGAGTTTTAAGGATTTGTATTAAAGTAAAACATAATGAACCTGCTTAAGACATAACATTAAAAAGTTACTCTTGGCAATAAGTTAAGTATTGTATTCCAAAAGTTTGTCAATTAATTTTACTATTTTATAATAATGTAATATTATACGACTGACCCACTTTTATTCTTCTTTTATCACTTTTTATGGGCCAGAATTATTCAGGCTTCTCCAGCTACAGGAGCCTCAGAGGAACAAAACTCAAATCTAAAATTCCCACTGGGTCCATGAAACAAGATGAACCAGAAGGATCATTTGTCTTTATCTGTGCCAATTGAGTTTCAAGATGTACCATGTTTCAAACAGCTATAATAAGAATAGTTGTACTGCCTTTTTAACCAGGTCTTTATTATTAGTATTTATGGTAAATGTGCCGATGAGAGAAGCATCTTTAACCCTAAGTTACTTTCATCAGTATAAATCTGAATAGTTAGAAGAGACATATTAATGAAAATATATCACATGCCACAGGCCAGTTTCCTTCTGAGGCTGAGAGTGATATTATATTCACATTAGACATAAAACACACATCACTAAAGAGCACATATGCCACACAGGGGTGATTCACAACCACAAACTCAGGGCTGGCGTCATATTTATTCATAGTATTTCATGTATTAAGTGCTATAAAGTGCATTAATGTAAAGACAGATTGATATACTGCAGATATTCTAAAAGAAGTCCTAAAAGATGTTTTGCAAATAAAACCATTTCCATTAGTCTCAGAGAATATTTTGACAAAAGGTACTTTTTTCTCATGTAAAACTTTCCCTTATTGAATATACTAATTGCTTAAACAAGCGCTCTGTACAGTTTACATAAAATATAAAATCATTTACATAAGTGTTGGCAGGTTGAAGCTCTACAGCTTGAAGTTCCACCATTTCCTCTTCTTCTTGGTGGTCACATAAGAAGGATCAGTCTGGATTGGGACCTCCTTGACCTTTGTCCATTTTACACTGTGCATATCTGCCAGTCTCCACCTGTGCTTCTAAACATCAGGTCCAAAGCTGTGCACTAGCACCAGCCGTGTCATCCTCTCTGTTCAGAGGTGTAGTGTCTCCATTTAAGGTAAGTTTCACGTTCACTGGTGTAGAGTCAACCACAACACTGATGGGCCCCAATGTTTTTACAAGAGGACGGGCCCCTTCACTGTACAGACCTTCTACCTCCACTTTGAGACATTTCTGAACCTCTGTGACCTGTGGCCTGCAGGCTTCATCTGGCAGGGCTTTCAGTGTTTTGGCATCTTGATCTGTTACTACATCAACTTCATTGGCAGATGGACGGTCCTCAGGCTGCTGAGGCTCTGGTTCTGACTGGTCCTCCTCTGTCTGTACCAGGATCTCTCTTGCTGGAGGAGAACAAACTAGTGTCTGTTCCTCAGTTGGCACAGTTAGTGCCACAACTTTATGTACCAGTGCACCGGCTGGGAGCTCTGGTGCTTCGGGTTGGAGCTTTTCAGTCTCTTAAGGCCGGTTTCGCTGGAGGACTGGCAGGTTCTTCAAAGGGAAAAGCAGATGACCTTTTTCAGACCCTAATCTTCCTTTTCTTTTTCACAGATGTGAGTGAGAGTGGTAGGCTTGTTTGTGGTTGTTTGTAAATGACAGAATTGCATAAAAAAAACAATTTGCTCCATCTATGGGACGCTGCCCTTTAATATTAATTATTAATATTATAGGGTGCACCAATATGTGAGTAGGACGCAACTCATCTGTAGGGAGCAGCAACATGCACAATATAATCACACAAGTACAATCAAACTTTGGCTCTAAAATGTTCTTCAGAGCAGAAACTCTGAGATCCTGGGGTGTTCCAGTTCACATGTACAAGTCAAAAACTGGAAAATCTGATCTCCAAAAGCAATTGGAATGCACCATTATATTAACAGAAGCCTGAATAAGAAAACTAAACCGTTTTGTACAGACAAACTAGATGATTACTTTGGATTTTTCAGTAAAAAAAAATCTGAGAAAAAAGTGCCATTTTATGTTTTAATGCCACAGGTAGTACCTGAGTCACATGACACTAGATCAGTTTGGTCCACGTAAAAACCTACATGGATACTTTATTGATGAATAAGGAAATATACATTTCAGATATCAGTTTCACAGTTGGAGTTCTCGATGTTTCTATTTCACAGCTTTCTGTGAGAGTGGATTCAAATGACCATAAGCCCTTATTGAGACATAGTTCTACCAGAGCTTTTATATTTCCACCCAAAACAACAGTCAAATGCATTAAGAGCTTTTATATATGTGCCTCTGATCTGTAAATGCATGTGTCCTACTGAACAGTCAAATGCATTAAGAGCTTTTATATCTGTAAATGCATGTGTCCTACTGTGAGGCTGTTGTCTGAGAACTCAAACTATCCACAAGTATGAAATGTACTAAATACACAGTGTGAGAAAACGCGTATCGTTCAGTTTCACACCATCGTACAGGCACAGAAATGTAAATGATTTGGCAAACAGCTGCTTATACTGGAGCACGTTATTTCCCCCATACCATAAAACACAATTACAATTAGTCACTGAAAAATGTCTGCACAGCTTTAGGATTTATTACATTAAATGCAAAGTAACTAGATAAATATCCAATAGGAAACTAAAATTACAGGTTGTTTGGGCTCAGTTCTGACCACAAATTATAATTATCGCTCGATTTTCCCATGAGAGTTGAAAGAAAAGTTCATACATCAAGTATATACAAGATATTTACGATAAATGGAATTTTCAAACAGCCGCCCTTTGCTTAATGGACTGAGCTGCAAACCCTTGGCCTTTTCTCTGTGAGGTTCTTGAGAAAGTTCCCTGAAATGGTTTCACTTCACAGAAGTGTCTTGTCAGGGTTAAGAAATGCCAATAGTGCAAACTGGTGATCGAAGCAAACAGTGGCTAATTATTTCATTTATTTTGAGTTTATCTTTTGTTTTGCCATTTTCCATGTGTGTCCATTTATGATGCTTTTCTTTTTCTGTAAAACACTTTGAATGACTTTGTGAACAAACTGCTTTACAAATAAACATGTCTTGCCTTGGATTATTGTGACAGTGGCATTAATTAGTTTAATTTATTAGTTTGTTATAGCAATGCACTTAAAAATGTGTTATTGTGACAGGCCTATTCATTGGTAGGGCTAATTTAAACAATTTCACAATGATTTGTTAACATTTACAGCTCAAATCCAACTAGTAACATCATGGTTCTTCTTGTACCCACTTGATCTTTATTAGCCAACATTTATAACACAGCTGGAATACATTTCTATTGAAAAGGCTTCCAGTCGCCTCATGTTTTACGGATCTTGTCATTTCTTTGCCAGTAAAACCTCTGGATGCTCTCCGTGTGGGAATCTTAATGAACTGGCTCGAGATGCCGGGGTTTATTCCGGGACGTCATAAAAAGCTTTTAACAAACTGGTGGTTCGTGTCTAAGTCCTTTTGTGTGTGTGGCAGTGTCAGATATTAACAGAGCAGATCATGTTCAGTGGGCCACATAAAAGCTGTTGAGCTGAGTAGAAATGATGGAAGTTGTGTCTACGAGGATGAAAAGAGCTGATTTTTAGAAGTCAATGTTTAAACTAGCAAACCACAGATTTGTCACGGCGGCTGTGCTTTACAGATTTTCTTGGGTTATTTGGGTCGCTAAAATTAAGTCTGTGTAATAGATGGAGTGATATTGTATTATATGTTGCCAAACAAAATCCCTGCTTATTTCCAATTTTTACCCTAAATTATATGTTTCCAATTTGTTTATAAATGAAAAGAACTGGTCAGATTGGATAAGTACATTCACTTCAAAATGCGGTCAGAAAATCTTAAAAACACTAACAGATTTGCATTAATTTGAGGCATTTTAACTAGAAAATCAAGAATCTCTTAAGACTAAATAAATGCCGTTGTAACAGGTCCTTATGTATATTTTGATGTTTCCCAGTTTAGTTTAACCTTTTATTAGTTTATAAGCCAAAAGAATATAGCAAGTTACCATTATTCTTCCATCTAACATTCTAACATTTGCTTAAAATTATCAGTACTACTATTTTTAGCTTTTTGGATATGAATAAAGTAGCTAACGTTCTGAACCATCAGCATCAAAAACGCTTTACTCATATGAACTTAAATGACATTTCCAACATGGAGCCTGTTCTTCACTTGTCCAAACCGAGTTCACCGACACAAAAGCTTTTCAGTTTCGCTGCTTCCTCGGGGCCCGGTGCACGTTGTTCATTATTCCAAATGGGGCTGTGTGCTACATCCAAGACTGGACTGAAACTCAAGAGCTCACTGTGGTTTAGTTCAAACTTCATCCATCGCTTTGAAGCATTTAAAACATTTGAGCTTGAAGGTGATTAGTCAAATGCTTATTTATAATCTATAATGAGATTGTTTAAGTACATTTTCAACCAAATAAATCTAATCAAGCGTATTATTCATGACATTACTTCATGACTTTTTGATTTAATAAAGCAGTTGTCTCTGTTTTAGAGTCTGTTTTGGAGTCTGTAACATCCAGATAATGATTATAAATATCAAAATATGATTAGGATTAGATGAAGGGAAGAGGTGGGTCACAAAACAATCAAAAGTAAGAGTATGGGTAAGGGGTAAACTTGAAGTCTATAATGAAATGCAGCCCTTATTAAAAAAATGTAGAAGTGGGCAAGGTACCCAAGGTACCCATCGACTGAATATATTAAAAGTCCTTTATTACACTGGCCACGTTTACATGATATTTTAAATTCCAAATGAAATTATTCTGATTTAAATAGATCGGATTTAAATGATTCTCCTTCAAGTTTACATGGAAATAACTCTGGATTAAGGTTTTTCTGACATCCGCACTTTTCATTATCTGTAGTTTTTACAGCGACTTATTAGAAAAATTGTTTGGGTTCGAGACCAAAGTTTGCTCCGGGCGCCTTTTTGCAGAGCGTCATCACGTCAGAAGAACGACCCAACGTTCTGAATGACTGGAATTATTTTTCAATTATTTTTACATGATCGTGGAATAAATGAAATCGGCTTTAAAATTGGAATAAAAAACCCACTTAACTCTGAATTAAGTTGAATTAAGTGTTTACTTGGTCTTTTTAAAACGGAATACATTTTTATTCCAAATTTAATTCTTTTTAATCGGATTTAAAACTCTCATGTAAATGGGGCAATAGAGGGAAGCCAACACGTTTCGAGCAGCAAGATCAGGGCATAAAAAGGCAATGGTTGGATATGATTATTTTAATAGTCAAATAGTCACGATTATTTCACAATAGATGGTTAAGCAATTCATCGCTGGTGCTCCGTAATTTCAACATGAAAATTCTTTGAAAATACATGAGAATAGACAGTATTACCCAGCAGGGAGAAAGATCCCAGAAACACATGGTTGGTGGCAAAAATATCCAGTTTCGTTTGGAGGAGGAGACATTCCTGTAGCCAGAATACGCCTGATATACAAAACCACAGCTATTGTTTAAAGTTTGTCATGTAGAAACTGGATGCAGAGATGTGATCACAAAATGAAACTTTAGCAGTCGTTAATTCGCTCTCAGGACACTGGACATTTTAGATTTCACAGATAGTCCTTATGACCAGTGTTAAGTTTATATCCAATGTTAACTTTGGATTTTGGACGGTATTTACAGTCTTATCAAAGAGTAAACTGACACTATGGCTACAGCTATGATTTGGTATCTGCAATATAGTCCAAAAAAACATTAAAAAACAAAAACGTAAGTATCAAAAAATGAATTTCTGACCCCATTTATAATATATTATGTAACGTTTTTTCATCTGAATCCTTTAAATGAAGGTATACACTGTAAAAAGATCATTTTAAGTTATTTTTCTACACATCAGATGGAGAAAAGAGGTAGAGCGCTTCACTGGATCAAAATAAAAGTCAAAAGTAGTAGTACAGGCGCTCTACACGGGTTAAACTAGTCTTTAGTTTTCTACACTTTTGTGCTCTTTTTGTCCGATGTTTGAACTTCAAACACAGCATTTACAGGCTCAATTTAGCACATTTCCGATCACAAAAATATCTGAATTATTGGACAAATCCCCCAAAATGGATTGTAAAATGTAACATTGCCAAGGACCCCTAGATTTAAACACAAGAACACATAAGAAATGATAAAATACTCACATTTAATATTGAAAGACGCGTTGGTGGACCTCAGAAACTCTCCGGTTGCCATGTTGGATGCCACACATTCGAAGTTGCCAGAGTCGAGTTTGCGGTCGATGGAGGTGAACTTGAGGTTGCTGCCCTCCTGGAATCGTCTGTCTGTGTTGTGCAGGGTCTCACCGTTATGGGTCCAGCTGTAGGTCACATCTGTGGGCTCGCTCACCTCACAGCGCAGCATCGCGCTCCGGCCGTGCAATGCATCCTGGGATTTGGGCTCTTTTGTGAACTGCATGGAGGCCGAGGCTTGGAGGGACAAGACTGCAGAAGGAAAAGAACAGAAAGGATGTAATTATTTGCTAAAAAGAAAGTAGAACTGAATATGGACACTAATTTTAAAACATCTGTACTGGAACTACTAGGTCACATGGTAATCTGAAATACTCCAGGTTGAAAATCAGTGCATCATTGCTTCATTCTTTATCAGATCAGTTTATCAAATTTGTTGAAAATCCATGTATCATTCGTTTTTCAAAATAAAACCAAAAATAAGAAAACAGAATCATTTGTCTCCAAAAGAACCATGAAAAATCAGATAATAATTCTTTATTTTTTTTCAGTTTATTGATTTTGTGTTTAAATGAATAATGGGGAAAAAAATGGATAATGGCCGTTTCCCAAACCAAACTCCTGGTCCTAATATCCAGTGTGAGTCTGTGTACGTTGTGTCATTAGCAGCCAATAACCAGGACTGGACCAGAACTGGACCAGAACTGGACCAGAACTGGACCAGAACTGGACCAGAACTGAACCAGGACTGAACCAGGACTGAACCAGGACTGAACCAGGACTGAACCAGGACTGAACCAGGACTGAACCAGGGAAGAACCAGGGAAGAACCAAGGCTAAACCAGGTCTAAACCAGGTCTAAACCAGGTCTAAACCAGGTCTAAACCAGGTCTAAACCAGGTCTAAACCAGGACTAAACCAGGACTAAACCAGGACTAAACCAGGACTAAACCAGAACTGGATTAGGACTCCTTTAGAAAATCGGTTAGTCGAGGCAGTGACTCTTTTTTCAGAATAAAGTTTCCGATTTTAGTGTTGTAAAAACACGGCTCGGGCTACATCTGCTGGCACACACAAAAGGTGAGCACTTTGTGTGAAACTGAAAATAGTAATTAGAGCCAAACACACCACATATCACACCACATATTCCACCAAACCACCAACAAGCCTTTGAAGCTCTGACAGAACACATAATGAAAGCAAACTAATACAAGCTAATGAATAAAAGCTCGGTTATGTTGTATTGTGGTTCTGGCTGTTGCACAAACAAAACTGGTTTCCAGAAAAAGCCTCGTCATATGAAACTATTGTAGACTATGGTGGCCTGGATGGTGCAAACTGAGCGGAGCGGGAGGGAAACGGGAAAGTGAATGTGGGTCTTAGTAAAGAGCTGCAGTTAAGATTTTATTGCATTTTCCGTTCATTAAGAGATCGT
>KN502977.1:0-11519 GCA_000787155.1 Scartelaos histophorus | reverse complement strand
GAAAAAGGAAGAAAAAAAAAAAAAAAAAAGATGGCGGCCAAACCAAAAGTGGATTTTGTTTTACAGTCTAAAGCTTCAATTATTTCACTTTTGATTAGATCTTTTGGCTAAACAGAACAAATTTCACAAGCTTCACAAACAAAGATTCACAAATATTAAAACAAAATAAAATCAGAAATAGCAGAAAAATAGAGCAGCCAGTGCAGTGTTTTACGTTTGCGATCCATTATTTTGTCAATGATCAATATTTGTTAGTCCGCCCACCGCACTTTTCTTACAATACATAGAAAAGACTTGTATGAACTTGTAAAATGACAAAACGCTCACTATTTTGATCCGTTTCCTTGCACAACATTGAGCGCTCACATTTTTGCTGATGGCCAGTGCCGGGTGAAATATTAAATCAATAGTCTTAACATGTACTTCTCACACGTCGCTTTTAACTCATCAATAACTGTCTCCGCTTTAAGCCAAGACAAGCCTTACTCATCCCAGTGGCATTACAACCTTATCCAATCTGAACTCAGCTTGTTTTTTTAAGTACCGGTCGACTGCTTCTGGTGAGTCTAAAGCAGAACTACACGTCTGTGTGGAGGAGTGGAGCGCTAAAGCAAAGAGGAGAGATCTGTCACTAAAGTTAAATCAGGCTGCTTTGAAAAGGAGCCAAACCTTCATTTTTGACCCCGAATGACCGACCGCAGTGCCCTGTCCAGGCTGCAGGTGGCTCCACTCAAATCCTGGTAAAAGGTTCATCCAGGTTCATTCATGACTTCAACGAAAATTTATTTTACACTTAGTTTTCCTATAAATGGGATTTGGAGAATGTTTTCTAATATATTCTTAATTAAATCAGGGTTCTAATTATAATTTGTTTCAGACCAGCTCGTTTTCCTGAAATATTCCAACTCAAATTCAGTAAAGTGGATTTTTTCTGTATTATTTGACTGAGCACATTAAAAATACCTGCACACCTGCAGAGGGGCTCATAGGGTGTGGGTCTGGTGCATAGTGTAATGGGCAGTGCTGCCCCAGCGACCCAGTCGGATTAAGCGGGAGAAGATGGATGGATGGACATTAAAATTAGCACATTAAAAACACCATGGAACAAATGAAGGTATCAAGCACTTATCACTAAAAGTAACAGGTACAAGCAGAAAACTAAAATACAAAATTCTGTAACAATTCTTTGGTAATTGGTCAAAAGATTTCAACAAAGAATTTTATATTTTTACTCCTGCTTAGTTGAGCTTGTTTTGCAGGATTTCCTTGTATGTAAAAGCAAAAATAGTATGGGTTCATTTTCAGACAAAAACACAGATCTGAGCGTTAGCAGAAGAACGCCCCCTGCAGGATGGGAGGATGAGAGGATGAGAGGATGAGAGGATGGGAGGATGGGAGGATGAGAGGATGAGAGGATGAGAGGATGGGAGGATGGGAGGATGAGCTTTGACAAGGGCACGACACCCACACATGAGCAGCTCTGGTTCTGGGGCTTTTACAGACACAGACGACGTTCACATCAAACTGATCAAAGAAGCGCAGCAGACACGAGGCTTACGGAGCGAATGTCTCTGCTCCGACAACTGCAACTATTTAAGATACACGCGTCTTAAAATAGATTTTTCTATTCTACAACAAAGTACCTCAGTGAAAGGAGAGAAGAAATGGAAATCTGACGAATTGCTGAATAAAATCCCCATAATTGAATAAATGCAGTAGATAAATGTCAAAGCATTTCAGTGAAAACGAGCAGGTGACAAACCCCCAACAGAAAACTTATACAGTGCATTTAAGTCATAATTTTAAATATTGCTTTAATGAATATCTGTGAAAAAGGTGCACTGTGTAACTTTTCAGGTGGAGACATTAAACAGCTCTTACATTTATTCAATTACAGGTTTTATAGCTTAAAAATACCTAGAAAAACAGGCATTCTGACTCTCCACAGATCTGATCTGTAACATGGTCTGGTTTGGTCTCCATGAAAATAAAAAGGTTTAACACCGTAATGTCAAACATTCAAAAGCATCTGATGAGTCCTCCACCTGAAAAGTCTTCTTTCAGTGAGACAATAACCCATGTAACACAGCCTTATTCATGACATTGTTTTGTTTTGTTTTGTTTTGAATGAGCTTAATCCAAAAAGAACACGTATAGTGGGAGTATAAATGTTAAGGAGTTGTTCAAGGAGGGCATCTGGTATAAATTACAGATCAAATGGTTTGAATAAAAGTCAACTCCTTAAACAGTAGTTTGAAGTACTGCACATTACACTGTTCTGTCTCCTGATTTAGAGCTGAAATCCTGATTTGATTTATGGCTGGTGCGTTGCTACAGTATGTCTTTTACTGCTTGGATAATAGAGCTGAACAATTCCCCGTAGAGACCGTGAAGCGCTCCATCTGTGAGAAAGCGGGAAGAAAGGCGGCAGATGGGACGACGCCTCAACCAAACTACCCATCATGCACCGCTGCAGGACGTCCCACTGCGGCTGTGCCAGGACTAAACCGGGCACATACGGGGAAACCAGCTTCCTCCACATAACCGTCCGGACAAGCAGGGAAAGGATTTGAGATGTTCTGACAAACAGATCGATTGTGGGACAGGAGAGAGAAGGTGTGTTCTGCATTTTAATAATTTACAGACAAGAGAAGCACAGAGAGTTTGCACTGGGCCTGACACGCTGACATGTAACGTTTAAATAAAGTATGAAAACTGCACATACATGAAGCTGTAGTGATACCAGCAGCATGAGCCAGAGCCATGATGATTATAGTAGTAGTAGTAGTATTAGTAATAGTAATAGTAGTAGTAGTAGTAGTAATAGTAATAGTAGTAGTAGTAGTAGTAATAGTAATAGTAGTAGTAGTAGTAGTAATAGTAATAGTAGTAGTAGTAATAGTAATAGTAATAGTAATAGTAGTAGTAATAGTAGTAGTAATAGTAGTAGTAATAGTAGTAGTAGTATTAGTATTAGTAATAGTAGTAGTAGTAGTAGTAGTAGTAGTAGTAGTAGTAGTAGTAGTAGTAGTAGTAGTAGTAGTAGTAGTAGTAGTAGTAGTAGTAGGCTCAGTGGAAGTAGAATTTGAAGTTACAGTCAGTGTTTCCCAATAAGAGGAAAGTATAAAGTGGATCCAAACTTAATACTTGTATTGTCGTAAACACACAAAAGTAACTATATTTAATCCATCTTTTTTGATCAGTAGGGGAAATAATTTATGCTCCCCTAAATAAAATGGGGGGGATGTAATGAAATATCTTTATATAATATCATCAAAAGTCACACAATAATATCGTGGATCATCACAATATATCGAATTACAAGTCTCTCTGCTCTTTCATTGTTATGGTGATTTTAATGTGTTTCTTTGTGATTTTTATGTGTTTCTTTGTGATTTTAATGTGTTTTTTTGTGTACTTTGAATTACTTTGTGCATGAGAATTGCTATTTTCAAATAAACCTGCGTTGCCGTGTTGTGGCTAGAGCTAAAAAAACATAAGGAACTACACTGACCTTAATGCTTTGGTGTTATCAGTGCAGACTACATGAAGAAACAGCTGCTATTAAGCACTTTTAAATCTTAATTCTTCATATTATAACTGTAGTAAAGGCTTTTCCAGGGCCTATAAAAAAAACTATAAAACCATGAGATGCATATCGTGAAAATATTGTATCGAGGGATTGTTTTTTTCTCTGAACCAGAAGATGTCGAAAAGTGGATTTATGCACAATATCTTCACCACTGCAAGAAAAGACCAGTGCATTAGGAGAGGGCTCTGCGTCCTGAGTGCATCTGGTCATTTTCTTTGTACGATTTTGTCTTGTTCTCTGCAATCTTTGATTACAGTTGTCTTCACTTATAGCTTTCACCATAGGTCTGAAGCATTCCCTGAAAAACAGACACGAATAAGATGGATGTACCAGGACAGCTGAGGAAGCCTGTGGACTTCACTGTAGAAACATCTCATATAAATACTTGTGTCCTGCTGCACCCAGTCACATAAACGGTGCACTTCTAGCTACTATGAGTGATTATGATTTATAAAGCAAACAGATCAAAGATAATGATAAGTGCTCAGCAGGAGATGTTCCAGAGGGGAGGGGAACTAAACCAACGAAAAGATCAGAGGAAAAATGTACAAGATGTTCACATATGAAGCACTGCCCACAAAGAAATTCAATCAATTTGTTCAGGCCATTTATAGGTCCCAGGATATAACAGAAATCATGTCATTTTAAGTAACATTTGGTATGAAAACAACAGGAAAGGCTCGACAGTTTTTGACAAAGTTCTGGCACTTTATTTTTGCATCCAGGTTCAGTTTGCAGTGCATATTTTAAAGGGCCCATATGGCGCTGTTTTCTGATAAATTATGTTGTTTTCTCATCACAAACACACAAATCCTGCATATTTAGGCAAAGTACTTCCCTCAGACAGAAAACACTCTGTTCCACCTCGGTGAACAGAGTAAGTGCCATATGATAATACAGGAAGTGCTCCATTGTGTTTTTAAACTCCACACATTTGGGTGATTTCAGCTCTGGAATCTCAACTCAGCAGAAGGTAAAAGGTAAAAGGGAGCTGGCAAAAAACTACCACTATATGACATCACAAGGTGGAAAAGAGTATTTTAAGCTTTGGAGATGTAGTCAAAATAATAATAAAAGATTACTTAAACGTGTGAAAGAAACAACACAATTCCAGGTATGTTTTTGATGAGGTAATAATATTCCAACGTGGCTAAAAGTTCTCATGAATTAATTTAGCATAATATAGGATCTTTAATTCTGTAAAAACCAATGAAACACAAGGCAAACTCCAGTGCATTTTAGAATTTGTTTACACAGGTCTACACTACAAGGTCAGCAGATATTATGCAGAAAAAAGCAGAATATGTTGACCTTACTGACATTTTTAAAGCTCAATTGAAAGGGGTCGTTGCCTAACCAAACTCTGCAACATTTACACGGCAACAAAAACTTCTGGTGACATTTTTTCTCAAATTACAAATCTCTTAAAGTCAAAGAATTCTCCTTTCACGGGTAAGAAAAACAATTGAAAGGGGTCGTTGCCTAACCAAAAACTTCTGGTGACATTTTTAAAGTCAAAGAATTCTCCTTTCATGGGTAAGAAAAACTTCCTTCCAGCTAAAGATCAATATTTGCTAAAAAGCTTTTGCTAATGTATCTATGGGCATTTACAGCATTCATACAATATTCATTTGTTCTCCTTTTCCAAACCGTGGCTGGATTTCAAATCAAAGCCTCCCAAACGACACATGGAGGAGAGAAGCAGCAGGTTAAAAGAGCACAGGGGGGGTCCTGTGTCTCCTCTATGGGAATCTCACCGCTCCATCGTCCCATTAAGGCTTTGCTCCTGCCAGTGCCGTCAGGTGCCGTCAGGTGCGAGACGCCATCCAGTCGCCCGACAGTGAAAACCAAGTGTAATGGGCCCATCTCCGCCCCACGCCTCTGTCCACTAACACGTCTCAACTTCTGCTGCTACACAGGGAACAGGGCGGCCATGATGGATCGGATAACGAGAGAAAAACAGCTTTAAAGTGGCAGAGGAAACGTAAGAGGAAGATTTAGGGCCAGACAAGCAGCAGAGGTGAAGGGGTCACGCTGCCAAAGTATCCCAGGACAGAAACAGTGAAATGGAGAGGCTGATAAGACAGGTTTTAAAAGCGTGTTTAAGATAAGAGCCTTAAAAGGGATGGTGCCGGTTTATGGTGTGAGAATATAGGTTTACAAGTGTGGGACAAACCTGCGGAGAAAAGGTGGGCGGTGAAGACCGGCTTTTAAAAAGGGAACAAATGAAGCGGCTTGTTCGTTTTCACACTAGGGATGGATGATATTGAAAAAGTTATAGAGAAATATTCTGTTGAGATTGTGTTCAAATGCACAGTTTAGTTTAATTAGGATAATTAGGATTCCTTTAAACTTTACACATTACAAGTCAAAAGTCTGGACACACCCTCTGTTTTTTCTTTATTTTTACTACTTTCTACATTTTAGATACACATAAGACAGCAAAAATGATGAAGATATGTGGAATTATGTAGTAACATTTCTTCTTTGCTACATAATTCCTGTGTCTTACTTCACATATTTGTTTTTTTTTGTTTTTGTTTCTTTTATATTTACTGCTCCCTTCATTTTATATACATACAGAAAACATCACTGAAAGCGATCGAGTTCAAAGTAGTTCTGTTATTTTGTTGTGCACCAAGGACATTACGCTGACTGAATTGAATTGAAGGTTTTAGGGCCACTCAAATTTAAATTAAATTACATTTCATCTTACAGCCATAAAAATATATATAAAACCTAATAGTTTAGGAACAAAGATTTTCCAGGAAAGCTGATAAATTGTTAATGAAACTATTTTAGCGAAAGTAACTTCATTGCAACTACAGATTCAACAGTGGACAGAGGTTAGACATTTTAAGCATTCACTCTGTAGGGCTGATTTGGTTGAAAAAACTCATACAAACATGCAAAAAAAGGGACACATTTGGAGATAGAAGATCAAGCATTAAACATCTCGCTGACTGGGACAAACGGAGTACACAGTGTCTTGCCAACTCTACCAGATCACAGAACAACCAATTTTCCTTTTTAGCGATACCCATCTCCTGACCCCACTTCTAAACACTGAATCGGGCTTTTCTTTGAGATAAGTGCTGTTATCTGATAGTGGAGGATAGCGTGTCCGCTGCCCACTGGCCTATAGAGACATCTTTGGTGTGACGACAGGCGGGGATGACACACATGCTTGAGTCTGAGAGGGGAAAAGGGGGAGACACACGCCCTCGGAAAGGAGCACCCACTAAGTGTGTGTGCATTTGTGTGCGGGGGGTACGAGGAGCTCGTCTTTGGACCGTGGCGAAGGCGGGACAGCTGCTCAAATGTGTCTAGAAGTGACGGGTTGAAATGAGCGGTAGACGGCAGGGATTGGGGGATTCAAGATGGCTGCTGTCGGATGTTTGACTCAACTAAATCCCTGTGACAACTGGAGCGGGAGGCCGGGGAAAACCAAAAACTATTGAGGCAAAAGCAGGCGCTGCATTATTAAACAACAGTATGTAGGTTTGTCTATAGGCAAAAAGAAGCTTTTTAGTGCAACTCACAAATGAACAACATACAAGACATGAGCAGACCCACCACAGCGCCATCTATGGGTTTCAGAATGATGAAAATGACAACAGTTTCCATAGTGATTAAGAATTTAAACCAATTATATCTTTGAGAATGGATAAAAGTCTTCAAAATGTTGTGTGTAGAAAGCTGAAACCCAAGAATAATCCTTTATATGTATTTTTGTTAAGCACTTTGTTTTAAAATGCGCTACATAAATAAACCTTGACCTTACTGAAAAACATGAGGAAGGGCATCCGATATAAAACGAATCTCGTAAGATCAGATGATTCCTTTAAGCTTTATATGGACTAATGAAAAGCTTATTAGATGACAGATAAACTCCTGTGTTTCTAGAAGAGATCAGTGCAGGTAAACTTAAAACGGATCTATAATAGAATAGAAAATATGGTCAGTTATGTCAATTTTTATTTATTTTTTTGGTTTCAGAGCCAAAATCTGACAACATCCTCTTGGAAGCACAACCCAAAATAGTTAAGTGTCTTCTTCCGTCTCTAAAAAGATAAAATCCTCATGTTTAGCTGCCTCCTCTCCTTCCAGCCATGAATTTACATAACCCAATGAAGCATAAGAAGCTCAAAGCACGAGGCCATCAGGCTTTTTACTCTCAGTGCAAAGAGAAACGGCTCCGCTTCAAAGTACCAGGAAGTGACACCGACAACTGAAAAACAATCGCATCAATTATTAAAAGATTCACCCAAAATTTGGCATCAGATCTAAAAAAAAATCTAAGAAAATCCAAAAGATGTGATGTAGTTGTAGTTGGAGTAGGGGTCAGGCGAAGGCCACACGATAAGCACAGACTGGAAAAACACAGCATGAATATTTCAGATGTGAGGGAAGTCTGAGGCCGCTCCAGACGAGGCTCCACTTAAAAGGATCAAATCTGAAATGTCTTTTTGTTTAAAGTCAAATGTTTGTAGAATCTAGGGGGGAGAGATTATATCATCGTCTTTGAGCCAGATCACGATTCATGTTCACTTTGCGTCTTTATATTCCCTTTAAACAGAAAGCTGAAGCCAAATGGAAGTGGATTGTAAAAAGCGTCTGTATTTCAGCGACAGTAAGTGAAAAGCAGTGAATCATGTGACAATATGACCTAAAGAATGATTGCATATTTGTTAATTGTATATTTTTATGGACCATTTTTAACTCATTATCTCAAAATTACTGCTGCCATTTTTTCTCAAAACAGAAAACAATGAAATCAAATTAATTTCAGTGACTGGGTGGCTGAGTAAGTTCATTATGCATTAACACTAATGACAGTAAAATTTACGTTTTCAAAGTTTTAAATAAGTAAAAAAAATATTAGATGACATTCTCAATCAACTCATTAAAACATGACTTTTGCTCAATATGAATTAAGATAAGAAGGAAAAATAATTAAGCACAAAAAAAACATGTAACTCTTTGAAAATGTGGACTAACAAAAAGCCAAATCTTTTTAATAAACTATCACCCATCCTCCATCACAGCATTTTACTCCACGCCAGCAAACCTGCCAAACATTTAAATTGAGGCAGAGCTTTTTCTATGGCCACATTCACCATTCAAAGTGCTTGGCGTGCCAGAAAAGCCTCACATTTTCAGATCTGCAGCAGTTTGCTCGTGTGGCAGATCTCCCAATTCATTGGAATGCTGAGCTAACACGATTAGCATTCTTAGCAGCGCGAATGTCAAAGTGAGTGAAGGATGCGGCGAGAGGAGGACAGACGTGGAGCAATGTGGTGAAATAACAACACTTAACCTCAGACATGAGACAGTGGGCTGGGCCAAAGCCGGTGGGGGGCATTTCACATTCATAACATGAAGTTTAAACCTCAAAAAACACGTACGCGCTGCAGTGTGACGCGACTTTTTATGTTGATTGTGTCCAAGTGAATGGAGAAGTTGGCATATGTGGAATTATTTTATTATTTTGAATTATTTTAAAAGGTGCACCATTTAACTTTTCAGAAGGAGGATCCACCACTGTTGTTTCAGTGATGCCCTGATTCAGCTTTTCCAGTTTCAATACTGATTCCAATACCCGATATTATATTCTTCAGGAAACTGCAATTACATCAGTATTCATCCAACAGCTTTTTCAGTATTGGCGTCAGTATATCCAATATCAGTACTGTATCGGTGCATCATGTTGTCTATAAAGAAGTTAGTGCATTGCTTAAAGTTCCACAGTATGGCTTTAAACACATCTTTCTCCATGCAGACGAGGAGGTAACGCCACCAGGCCAAGTTAAGCTGTGGTGAGTCCGCTCGCAGTAACAGTGCATGTTTTTAAAAGGTATTTAACAATAAAAACACCACTAATTAGATAAATGCAGGTTATACAAGTTTAATGCTGCAATTTGGAACATTCCAGGCAAAACATTAACATCTCCATAGAAACATATGTGGTGTACCGCCCACCCAGCTTTAAATATTGCAGTTTACAATGCGTCTCAAATTGGAGGTCAGTAAATCTACACTTCCAAGTAGATGAAATGTAGTTTTTTTTTTTTTAATAATAATTTGTGCATTTATTCAAAACTCTACTTCTGCCATTGGTTTCATGCGCTGAAATGTGTCCAGTATTACACAAATATGCCCGAGTCAGCTGGAGAAATCGCTTGCATATCTGTGAACTGCCTGGGTGGCCGTAATGTTATGGCTGGGCTGTTTTATAAGCCTTTATGTGGGCAAACCCTTTGATAAAAATCTGAAATATCGCTATAAAAACGTTGATAAAATTCCTGAGTGGGGCCGTAGACGGCGGCGTGTTGACATTTGAGGCACAAACACCGGCAGCGGTGGAGCAGGTGTGTGCGAGGGGGTCGGAGGAGAGACGCTGATGAAACAGTGACGGCTTTAGTCTCCATGTTTGTGCAGCAAGGCGAGGGAGAAAAATGAGGAGAGTGAAGGGCAGAGGCACAAGAAGCTCAGGGGCGTCAGATATGGACAAATATAAATGCAGAGTTTGAGCTGACGTCACAACATCATAGAGGCCAACAGGGGGCAGCTCATTATTAAAAGGCTGATTTTGGTGTAACGGTGCAAATTAATGGGTCTAATTTAATAGAAATGAAAAGAAATGATCAGGTTGAACATATATGAATTCACCTTTTGGATATTTCAGGGTAAAGTACAGTGCAGTGGGGAAACAGTGAGACACACATCATCACGGTGGCCTGGCTTCTTTAGAGGGACAAAAACAAGCCACCATTAAGTAAATCTTTTATTTTCAACATGGTTTAAAGTTCAAATATGAGTTAAAATAGGTTAAAGTTAGAGATGGGTTAGGGGAGTATGGGTAAAGATAAGTTAGTACTATTTAGTAAAACCCTAACCCTAACCCTAGAAAAATATACTAAGCGCTGTCTACAAAGTACAACTACTTTTGTGCACTTGAAACAGTTTTGAATGATGGTAGAAATATTTGCATTTTTCCACTGGGTCCAAAGTACACATTTTCAATTTTATTTGGAATACAATAAAGTATCTAAATCCCATAAAATATTACATTAACCTTAAGAAGGATTTTCTGCATTATTTTTGGCAGGTTAATACTGAAAAGCACATGACAAGCCTCTGGTAAGTTCTGGGTTAGGGTTCGGTTGCATTAGGTTGCACATTGTTATTAATAACATTTTAATCATGACAAGTAATGTGTGTGTTTATGGTTGTGTAGAGGATCTACCAGATCTGTAAGGGCAGGTCTACACAGTTTTCATTTTGTAAAACAATAATCAATATTAATAATTGCCCTGCATTGTCAGTGATGTGTGTAATCATTTCATTTCAATATGACAAAGCACTAGCCTGGAGCAACCGCGATTTATAACACCATACTGACATTCAATATGGCAACACCGTTTTTAGTCTTTTAATCATTTTGCCACATCAATGTGACTAATGACAAGTCACTGAATCCAAATCAAAATGGCTCAGTTTACAGATATAAATCTTTGAAAATGGCCGCCGTTGACCTTATTGAAACCCAATATGTCACCACAGTACGTAAGTACAACTTTATATCCCAAATTAAACGCCTATATTACACAAAACTGAGCTCTGAGTCGTGTTATAATGGGGTCACCTCATCAAAAACATACCTGGAGTTGTGTTTTACTTCACCGACACGTGCTTGAGTAATCCTTTATTAGTCTGTCTACATCTCTAATGCTCCAAAACTCAAAATACTCTGTTCCACCTTGTGATGTCATGAAGGTGAAGTTTAAAACACAGCGGCGCACTTCCTGTTTACCACATGAAATCATAAGGTGGAGTGAGAGCGTTTACTGTTACAGTGAAGAACATAGAGCGAAAAATAGTGCAGATATGTAGAATATAGATCACAAAACAGAGTAATATGGGC
>KN502975.1:20492-51219 GCA_000787155.1 Scartelaos histophorus | reverse complement strand
GCTATGGCCTGTAATTCTCTTGGCTAGCATGCTAGCTAGCCAAGAGAATTACAGGTAGTTGACCTATGTAACTTTCTGGAGGTTGTAGTCAGCTGTATGATTCCATGGAAATACAAAATTAAGATCATACTTTAGATCCTTCTCCATGGAGATAGAAAAGTGTTATGCCAGACTGTGGGACATAGATAAAGGAATGGCATTTCCATAAACAAGCTTGGAGAGGCCTTCTTCCCAACCAGAGAAGAGGCAGATGTAAGCCCACTCATATTAAGGACACATATTTCTCCAAGTTTTTCAGTACATTAACTGACCAAAAAGTGAAGAAAGAAAAAAATGCTTTTATTTTAGTCTGTTTCTTGGATAAAATAAATCCAAGAAACATTATGTGGCCAAAAGTGTGCATTTCATATGGATGATGTGGGGATTTAATTATTTTTACCATTTACAATTTGACTGAGCTACCAGCCCAGTTGTATTCTCACATTACACTCCGAGACGCTAAAGCTGAGCTGTCAGACCCCAGAGCACAGGTGAGGCTGAACAAACGCCAGGTAAAGCACAGGTGAGGCTGAACAGACGCCAGGTAAAGCACAGGTGAGGCTGAACAAACGCCAGGTAAGGGGGCAAGGGGAGGGGGCACACTGCATGTCTGCAATCTGCTGGAAATACACGCACAGACGGAAGCTTTAAAGGAAAGAGCGTGTCAACTTTTCAAGCAAATAAAAAAGCAATTTGAGCTCAGTTGGAGCAGAGCTCATGAAGGGAAAGACAGAGCAGTGTCAGTGTCAGCATTGTGTTTCATTGTTCACCCTAAATAAACCCACTCCCCGTATAGAAAAGAATAGGCTAGGACCAATGCTGTAAAGTAGCCCTAGGCCTACCGTGCAAAGGCCCTCCGGTGTTCAAAACGATAATACTATGGCTATGAAATATAGAAGAGAATTTTTAATTAAAGCAAAAATCTAAAAATTAGGCCATAGCCCATTAAAATGTCTGTTAATGGTAAGCGATATGTTTTTGGAGAGGATTAGTTAATTGCACACATATTTTGGTTAAGCAATCGCTGTTTGGTCAAACATTATATTAGGCTCCCTCACTTACGCCACTATAATTACAGGGCATGTCCTACGGTGGCCGCTAGGAGTCCTCGTCTGGCCACAAACCCATGCGCTGCGGCTCCACATGTTCTCCAGCGGCGGACACCACTGCAGAGACACGTCTGATGCACGAAAACCAATTATTCCTCTTCTGTCTCCCTCTCCCATCTCTACTTGACCTCAGAGAGAGAGAAAAACAGTCTAGGCCTACTCATTTAAAAGTATATAGGCCTATTATTTCCCAAATGCACCACTCTCTCGAACTAACCTCCATCGCTGTAGTGAAGCAAAGACGCCAAAAGGGGGCGCTCTCTTTCCAAGTGACTCACTCTCTCGGGCCTTCAAACCACTGAACTCGTCTCCTAGCAACCGCTGCCTCCCATCACTACGGATACCGGGAGGGGGGCGGGAGGGGGGCAGAAGCATCTCGAGAAGCGGAGGCGCCGCTGAGAGCAGGTAACGAGTTGATTAAAGCTTCAGTGGTGGATTATACCGGCGAGGGGCAGGGCTGGACCACCGGGGCCAATGCTCTAAAGGACATACGGAGCACATCGTTTAAAATCATCCACAATGCACAACAGGAAGTGAGTGATTGGTGCAATTAAACCAGTTTGTCTTGAGGGCCTCCATAGCTCTTCTCCTCCTGCGTGACATGAAAGTGCTGCCGGTGCCACCTTAACCATCATCTCTGTCCTTGCGTCGGACGGGCCTCTTGGTTTGTTGGACTCTTTATCTCAAGTGACATCGCCTAAAACAGCATCCTCACGTTTATGGCGGGAACACACAGCCTACATTTATAAGTTAGTTTATCATAAATGCCCAGAAAGTTCTTGTTTAAATGTAATAATTTTGTTGCCTATTAGCACAAGTACAACCTAAGATAATATTTGTCTTTTGGAGTCTTGCAGATTCAAACCCTTCATTGGGCCTAAATAAACGCAAAAAATCTGAATCCCCAAGATAGATGGTGCAAAATGAGACCATGGATATGTAAATAATGATTAGCCCATCTAAAGGGGACAACAAGCTTTGAATAACTCACTACTTCATCTTCAGAAGCCTCACCCCCAGTGGTGCACATACCATAGTTTGAGAAACACAGGTCTAGATGGTGGTAAACCTGATGCAAACTTTAGCCTACGTCAGTTTTTAGATAAAGACCGACAGCACACAGGGACCTGCTTCTTTATGTGTTTTTTTGTTTTATCCATAGGTTACAGAAAGATGAAGAATTAGCACCATTGCCATAACATTTAACATTTCAAGTCAAAATCAATATTTTGATTGCACCAATAAGCAGGAAACTGAATATGTGGCTGTGGTGCTGTCTGGACGCCATGCGGACATGACACACAACACAATTCTCCACACCTACGGTCCACAGCCCTGTCACCGGCAGAGTGCCAGTGACCTTAGCCTGCCCCCTGCAGCGCCTGTCATGTGGGGGAGTGCCACACACACATACACACACACACACACACACACACCCACACACACACACACACACACTTGGGTTTAGACAGGGCTCCAGTCAGTACAGCCATGTTCAACGTCAGGATAAAGCAGTAGGAATCACTGAGGACTGGCAGCTGTGCATTCAGATGACTAAAAGCAAGTGTGACATCAAAGTGTGCACAAGCTCCTCACAATGATGGCAATATCACCCAATATTAGCCAACAAAAAGTGCTTGTTTTGTGATTGCAAACAACCAAGATAGATCAATCAAAGTGTACAGGCTTGCAACTATCATTAAGCAGATATGTATAACACTGGTTTATGTCAATTGCCTGATTTTATCTATCAAAAATTACATTATGTAATTAAAAATTATTAATTACATGTTGAACATCTAACTGCATTGCCAAACTAGTACATCTAAGTTATTCACATTTTATTCATTTCACTTTCCTATTTCTAGATTGTTTATCTGTTGATGATTTAACTTGGTCAATCTATGTAACCCATGCAGATAAGCCAAGAGCATGTTCAAAACATGTATGCTATGCAAGTATATCAGTGAGATACAAAATGTTGCTAAAGCCAAAATGTTACCATTAGCATAATTGTGGGTGAGGTGTGATGAAAACAAAAAAACTGAAATGCATTTATTGAAATGTGCAGAGTACTTTTACCAGGCCGATCATTAGAGATTATTACATTAAACAGCCCTCACCAGTTTATTTGCTATTGTGCATGGGTGGATTCAATGGAAACGTTCATATATCAATGTAAAGGTAGCTATTATGGGTGGAGTAGATTAGATTAGTAAACTGACAAGGTGAGCAGCCATGTTAATGGCTGTGATAAGTGCTGCAGTAAAAATGATCGCAGTAATAATAATCAGGACACAATAACACAGACAAAGCCCAGAGGCACATGCAGAGCAGCACTGTCCCTGCATCACACACATGCAGACGTACACACACACACACATACACACACACACACACGCACACGCACGCACACACACACACACACACACACGCGCACACACACACACACACACACACACACACACACACACACACACACACACACACACACACACACACACACAAAATGGCGCACTCTTGAAGCAATGTGCATTTGAAACACCACAGCTCAGAAGAAGGTTAGAAATGTACACACAAAATGAATGTGTGTGTGTGTGTGTGTGTTTGCAAGAGGAGGCATTTATAAAGAAAAAGAGAAAACGCTAGCTCCTGTTGCCGAGGCAACCATCTCACTGCTCTCTCCTCCTTAACCCTTTCCTCTCAGCACTTCCCTTTCACCTTCTGTTCTTTAGCGTTTACAGTAAGCTCACACTTGTGGATGTTCTATCGCTCCATCTGGCTCCATTGCCGTCTCTTTGCTGCAGTATACAGATAATCAAATAGTTACAAGCTACAAAGTTACATCCTGTTTGTTTGGAAAACTACAGTGAATCACATGTAAACCCATAGATCTTAAACATAGCAGTCATAAATATCTGGTGACAAAAATATTTCATATTAAGCATAAGCCCTTTTTGAAATGCACACGTTGAGTGTCATTGAAAGGTCATGGCAGAACCTGAAAAAGAGGAGCAGATGTTTGAAACAGTGTGAAACAACAGGTCCTGTCAGGCTGCAGTTTATCTGTCTGAATACATTAGTCCACTTACTCTGGCAGTCCACCCACTGTTGAGAACGGAGAAACACAGTTTATAGTTGCCATATTCAGCAGTTTTATAAAAAGTTGTGGTAGTAATACAGTGACTAATACCGAGGTCTATGTCTTGCTATAGGCTACTGCAGAAACAGCACTTATAGTCCTAGTCACTTGACTACACACTATAACTATTAAGAGAAGTTCTACTTGAGTTTATTTCTGTCCTGTGGGATATTCAGGTACTTTACTAGTCTTTAATAGTGTTTAATAGAGAGGACAAACAACACCAGCTAGCCTGGTCTGTTCATATTGTTTAAAGTTGTGTCAATACACAGCTTTCTATGGCCATGTCCACTCATCATAAAACACTGATGGTCTGTCACTACCTCTCCCAGCTGCCCTGACATGGAAATGAAGCCTGATTACGGTTGCTAGGTAACAGTTAATTGTTAAATGCAAGTAGATGTAGACAATGACATAATATGGCAGAAAGCTGTCAAGAAATGAATGGTTACAAATGAGGCTTCTAAGAACTCCGGGGTGAAGTGGAAGCTCACTTTATTGGACTTATGGACCCACTGTAGTGCCACGACCATCGCCATCTGTCCTTTTTAACCCAGCAGTCGCTCCATGACCCTGGGAGTTATTACACCCCCACCTCATAATAATTCCAAGGCTTTGAAAAGTGTGGGGGTGGAGGGGTCAACAGATCCAGTCCGAACAGAACTCAGAGGTCGCTGTATGGTAAACTTTAAAGCAAATGTGCTAGAACACGCTCAACCTCAGATGATTTTAATATATCTTCTCCATAACACTCGCACCCGCCTCCTCCATCAATAATTGAATAAGTCTTGGTTGCCAGTGTGACTGAAAAATTAATGTGACCGAGAAGCGGGGGGGCTGTGGTGGTGGGCTGCTCCACAGATGATGAATGGGAAGCAGGGTGTCATCTATAGTGCAGAGCCAGTGGACTGTGCTCAGCTGAGGGTTAGGGAGAAAGTACACACAAGGTCAACATAAGGCATGATATATATAAAGAAAAGAAGTCTATATTAGCATTTTATGAACATCACTAACCAGCCATTAAAGAGCTTGAAATATCCATATTTGTGTCAGTTGTAATATGTTATTTGGTTTGGTATTGATTCTAAAGAGCGGTATTGATTAGTTGCAAAGATTTAACATGATTTCTCCCACATACTACATGGCTCTGCTACACTAAAAATGTCAACTCCAAAATGGCTCATGCATAAGGTTATAAAGTGTATTGACTTGTCCTTCAGAAGAGATAATGTTCTAATATTTGATTATTATAGAGTTATTGATGGTTTTAGGTGTTTTTTTCCTGGTGCAGGTGTAATCTGACAAAGCTTACAATTTATTTTAATTGATGTTTTTAAAAAGCTAAAGCTAAAAGTACTGACTCTACTGCCATGGTAACAAATCATCAAAAGGCAGTAAGGGATAATATTTTTATTTAAAGGCTGCTGATGTAATTTCATAACATTTCATTTGATATGGACTGGACCTGATAAAATTCTGTACCTGTGTGGTGTTTATCTTGATTTGAGTAACACTTTCTGCCTTTCGCTTCTGAGGCAGTGGCCAGTGCGCTCACAGTACATTCAGTGGCATAACTTTAACAAATGTAGTGCATGATATTTTTGGGTTGATACTTGTTTGCAAAGGTTTATTCCAAGCACACAGGAGAACATAATTACATTGCTGCCGGTGCATATATCAAAATGGGTCAAGATGTTAGATTGCTGAAGCACTGACGCAGCCAATCCATCAGGTTTACCGCAACCACATTAGATTCAATAACATCAGAAGAAAAACACCCTCTCAAACGCTTACAGTAAGTATTGCAGATGATTCATTTGCCCAGTTTGACTGACAGATAACTAAATGTTAAAGCTTAAGAAGCGTAGTGATGGATTTCCATGCATATACACTGCGCTAGTTAAAACATATTTTTAGCAAATCAAAATGCTAAATGTATAGAGTCTGGATGAGATAGTTCCACTTTTTCATCTCTGGTGAAAAACAACAGTGCATCCACAGACATTAGTATCAAAACTAAATGGCCACAGTTTCCCTTTGATTTCCTCTGGGATATTTGGCGCGCATTCTCCTTGTACAGAAAGACATTTTTTATTCATGCATTTAAATGCATTTGCGCAGGGGTCCTGTTTGGTACAAGCTCTGCATTACACTATTGCCACAACTGTTGGAATGCCAAGAGATAAACAACCTTCTCAATGTCAATGTACTGCTGGGACATCGTTTGCATTATTTAGATGTGTGCTTTATAAGCTCACCTTGAATATTGATGTGCATTGTTGCTGTTATGTTAACAAAGCTAAAAGACAAATATTTTGTGGAGATGGTAGTAAGAGGGTAAAGTGACAGTCTGGTGGAGGCTGGAGGGGTTGGACTCATCACATCCAGACCCTGGCTCTTCACCATACAGGCACCATATGGCCCATGGTTATCGGGTCGCCCCCTCCTCTCCTTCTCTCACCAGCCTGGGCATGTGACAATACATGTTTTCAAAGCATTGGCTGCAAATATGTGAGAGGAGGCAAAATGGAAACACTGATGATGCTGTTTGGTGCTTACAGTGTTAATGGTAGACCATGCCCTGCTAAGCAAGTCTGATGAGAGGTCATTTCAGGCACATGCCTGAAGTTGTGGCTCTCTAGATTTTGTTTGAAGTCTGAAACTACTCTCCAGTCACCACAAGACAGGTCAGAAACAGCAATGACCATTATACTCTTTTAAACGACTATAAAAAGCTTGTATTTATTATAGGTCCAAATATGTCTTATTTTACACCATGGCCAAAGTTTAGACATTGTTTGACGAAGTTGAACCGGAGCTTTTATTGAATGTATTTCAAAGTCAAGCATAATCTTGACTCACTCTGAACTCCAAACCTACGGCTCTAACTGTCCCATCAGATGTGACCTCACACCCAACTTGTCCAACACTGGGATTATGAAAGAACTGTACAAAAAGAACTGATCTGAAAAAGAGGGAAAGACAGTTTTCATGAAACTTACAGTTTTATTATTAATACTCAACACTTTATTTTCATCATCATGTACAAAGAGAAAGAATAATCTTATTTGAGCACTTATAATTGTAGATATCAGTATGATCTTTATTCGAAGTACCTTAACAATGTCTCTGCAGTTTTGACGTGGTTAACTCTGTTATTGAGATTACAGTATTCATTTCCATACAAAAGAAAGGTATTCTCAGTATTTAATATTTACACAACCTGTACAATTATTTGTTTTTGTTAAGTTTTTCTCTCTGTATGGTGTACAAAATTTGGCATTATTTCAAAGAAAAGGGCCACAAAATGAGAAAAAGAATGGCCAAGAATAATATTATGTATATCATATTGTATACAATTGATACTATTTATATGATACATTTTTGTCAACCCACAGTAATTTAATTAGTGAATGTGAGTGTGTTTGTCACTATGCGAAATACATTTAGAAGCAACCCCTTATGTGGTGTGATCAGGCAAAGCGTGTAAAAACTGTACAAATTATTCATAGACAGAATACAAACAAATGCACACACGTGTTTACAAATAGATATAAATAAATAAGAATTCACAGTATTTTATTTTGTCAGTCCGCATTGATGGTAGATGCATTAATGTCAAAAGTTACTTAGAGCGTCCTTCATCCATTGTTGCTGTCTTTGGTCCCCATTTGTCAAAAAAACACACCAACCTCAGGATGTTGTTGCCTGCTTATACTCCCAAGGGCCCTCCTTTTGAGGGTGAAAAAACAACACACTTATTTGGCTCTAAAAGAAGCAGAATGAAAATGTGCATTGTGTCTAAGAAAGTATAGCCCACAGGGAGAGTGTGGAGGGCACAGTGTCAGGTAAATGTCCACTTGCGCCACGCGCTGGACACTGATGTTAGCTGCAGCAAACTAAACAAGTTATAGGTTTAAACAAGGAACTATTCAGCAAAGCTAGTGACTATTTCTTCAGAGAAAGTGTACAGAAATTCAATGGAGGAATAATGGGCTTTTTCAGCTCAACAAATGTTCAGTATTTTTGTGAACAGTATTACGTTTGTGGAGTGTGGACAGAGGAAGAGATGTAGTTCTTCTGTGAGGGTCTGTTGAAATCACATATATCCACTTTAAATACAATAAAACAGGGGAAGAGTATGTTCATTTCCTTCACCTTGAATATTTATGTGATTTTGTTCATTTTTTCCTGACTATTAAAAATCCCACTCAAATGAACTCAAATGGAGTCATATACTTTGAGCAGAATTTAAGAGCAGGGACAGACACTCACAGAAGAAGCATG
This sequence comes from Scartelaos histophorus, assembly GCA_000787155.1. NCBI lineage: Eukaryota > Metazoa > Chordata > Actinopteri > Gobiiformes > Gobiidae > Scartelaos > Scartelaos histophorus. Next base: position 42,642 of record KN502975.1, on the reverse strand, counting down.
AATAAATGATTCCTGACAGGGACCAAACTACAGCCTATGCACACAGCAGCGTACCAACCATGCTCCTTATCTTTAAAACAAGCAGGGTACAGCACTGGCACTGAAATAGAAAAAAGTGTCAAACAGCAAATAGATGAGCTAAAACGCAGCTCCAGCAGCTGAGTCCCCTGAAGACAAAGCAAATGATCTGCTAATGTTTTTGCTTTTAATAAGGGGTTGCACAAATGCATTTCAGCTGTGAATGGCTTGGCACACTCCGTTCAACAGTACTGTGCTGAGGCTCTCAGCGGTGGCACTGAGCGGACACTGGCAAACTCCAGCATTAGCCAGAAGCATCTGGGTCTGTCAGTGTGTGCATGTGTGTACACATAGTTATATATATATTATTCTCATTAGCACAGTGATGTCTATCCCAGACAAAGGGTACGAGAGTAGGATAGGCCGGGCCAGAGATGGCTCTAGATTTTGTGTGCAATCACCAGTAGAGCCCTGGTAAATAATTGGCAACAAAAAGTGATCTTAAGTTAGGAATGCTGCTTAAAAAGAAGAATCACAATATACTGCCTCTATATAATATATCATCTATGCATACATGTCATATTGTATCACATAAATGTGTAGATAATTGGATTCATCTGAAAAAGCATTAAGAGTAGCTTATCTTAAAAATCTAACACAATTCTTGGGTAACTTACTCCTAGAACTAAAGTTTTTCCAGTTTATCACCAAACATCTACACCTACAGCAAATTAGCCTCAATTGTCCACTTTTGAGTTAAAATAAGAAAAAGAATAATTCTTAACAAAGTCAGTATACTGATCAGTAAACTATCATAAATAAGTAAACATGAAATCCAAAGAAAAAATCTTCAATTATATCACTTATGATTAGTAATGTTTGTGTCTTAACTATATTTTGCATATTTTTGTTCTCATATTTTTCTATTTTGTATTTTTTATTGTATTTTGTTTATATCTTAAATTGTTGTAAAACATATTGAAAGGTACATCCTGTCTGTCAGTTTACTGTACAAAGTGAAAAGAGTTGAATAGATTATTTACAAACAAAGATAATTCACAAACTAATGCTGACACTGATTGATGCCGTCCTCCTACTTATTTCCTTGTTGTTTCCCTTCAGTCCCGTCTCATGCTGATAATGGCTGACCTGAACCTCCACTTTGTTCATATAAAACTCCAGATTCACTCTACGTGGTCTTTGGAGGGTGGCTCGCTTTGATATAAGGCTAACTCCATCAGTCTCACTTTGACAGTGTTATCTGTGGAGCGAGGGCTGAGGAGGCTGTTGAATTTATGAATAGTTATCAGCAGGTTAGCGAGGGGAAAAACAGCCGTTATCTGTGTTGATTTGCTTCCTCTACACGCGCTCACACTCACACACCTAATATACAGTGCATTTAGATGGGGACATGCGATAGACGTGTGCACATTCCAGTGGCTCCAATCTGAACTCAGTACTCCTGATCTCCTGCAGCCCTTGAACTTGTGACATAGGCAGCTAATCGAAGATCAACACCTTTAAATAACTAATAGAGGCTTCTTGATTCTGTACAGTAATACGATGAGTCATCCTTGCTTTGGAGACAGGAGGGGCGGGGAAAGGGATGATAAGGCATGTCTATAGAGTGCCTGAACCTACACTAAGAAGCAGTCCTGTGCAATAAACGAGGCCTCTCCAGCCTGAAAAGCTTACTCCATTAGTCACAAAGCTTTTTACAAAATGGCCGCCTTGCTTCCAGCAGAGTCAGTATTACAGCCTCACAGCAAAAGACATCCTCCTCAGCTCGTGCTTTTATCAGCATCATCATCATCATCATCTCCTACACACTGGTAGCTTCCTGCCTACTTATACCACACTGCATATTAATCACAGACATTGTCCTAACAAAGAACAGTGCACCATTTAGACTGCTTTCATGAGTGAATAGTGAAGCCTTCTGCCAGGTACAAGTGAGAGGCCTAACAAAGTAAGTGCCTGGTGACTATTGTCATGTAACCTGAATAAAAGAGGTGGTCTGTAGGCTGCCATGCAGTCAAGTCTTTCTGTGACAATGGGACATCCTGAATAACTGTCTGTGACAGCTTCATAAAAGGCTGCCCATACTAATAGGAAATTATTTTACCAAGTTATAAAAGAGCTTTGCGCCAGCAGCAGTAGCAGCAGCTCCTCCTTAAGCTTCTTGAGTGTGCAGTACGTGTTTACTGCAGTTTAGGCTCATAAACATGGAGCGAACAGGAGGTCTACTCTGTGCTGCAGCTGGACCATATATGACCTGGAGGAAACATCCACGGAGACCATTAAGGCACATCCTCCCTCCAGTATCTTTAGCTTCAGACCAAACATTTCACAGTAAAACAAGTGACAAAAGTGTGTCCAGTGTGCATTTCATTTAGAGTGTGTACAAACAAAAAGATCTAGGATCTACCATGTTTTAAAATCACATTTCTTTCAAGAAGCAAAAGAAAAGTATGAGCATGAAAGTATAAACTCCACTGAAAACAAGTCTTTGTGGATTGTGTTAAAACTAAGGCCAACCATCCTGGTGGCACTAGGGCTGGGTACAATATGTCACATACTAAATAAGTGTAACCAGACAGAAAACAAGACCAATGAGCTCATTATTATCAATACTAACGTCTTATTCACAATTATTGTTGTTCTTATACCCTGTTTTCTAAACAAAGATCTTATTATCATTCATGATTGTATTTCTCATTGGAAAGTGATGATGGCTGTGTGGGGGAGTGGTGAGGAGTGGAGCAACCACACTCCTGTGCACACACAGGGCAGATGGGCAGTTCACAGTCTCCTTGTGACAGCATTCATGTCTCACTAACATCACACGTCCAGTGTTGAACTAAGATGAGGTGTCGCCTCTTCCTGATAATGATTGAGTACATGAACTTGTGGAGCTGAGGCCGAGGGGAATGACTATGTGGAAAAAGTGAAGTAGCTTTGGCCATTTCTGAGAGAGCAATAGTCCCACAGCTCCTTGGGGTGTCCTGATTTTGGAACCGTCTTCAGAAGTCGTGACCCCCTCTTCTTCGTCAGTGGTCCTTGGGACTGTGGACAGTGTTTAATGGAATCATCCCTGATCTAACACTTATGAGTCTATTCCTATCACCACCTCCTCTTCCCAGCTCTCACACATCTGACTCGATGCTGGACAGTTTCTCATACACATGGCCATTGCTTCCATTGAAGGGTCTAGGGGGTCCAACCCCCAGCATGGAGCCGTGGTGGTTCAGTCCCCCCAGGCTGAGTTCTTTGGGGAAGCGAGGGGTAACACTAGACATGACTCCAGATGGAGCAGAGGCCTGTCCATAGGATGTGGTGCTCAGCTGGCTCCTAAAGTCACCTCGACTGTTTTTGGCAACTTGTTGCTGCTGCTGCTGCTGCTGCTTTTTCATATAGTATTGTTTGGCGCCATGCATCAAACACTGATCATCACCAAAAGTAGGAATAAAGGGGTTCTGATTGACCCGGTCAGGGTACAGAGATTTGGATAAGGAGAAGCCTCCTTCCATAAGTGACCTGTCCCGCATGTCTCTTTCCCCAATGGAGCGTCGATGAGGTCCCTCACCCCCTCTGAACAGACCAAAAGGAGAGCCTGGTCCTTTGCTCCGGTCCCCTCCGTAAAACAAAGGGTCTCGGTCCCGCTCTGATCCACTGTGACGGTCAAATATATTTGCAAAAGGACTACCACTCTCTATGTAGCGCTCCTTCTCCTTTAAGCTAACGCTCCTTGGTGGGGGCAGCATTCCTCCCATGCCTGCCCCCCCCATGCCTCCCCCTTCACCCAAACCTCCAATCAGGCTGCCCATCACCTCTGTGTCTTCTTTCTGCAGGTCCACAAATGTGTCATAAGAGGCCTGCCGTCGAAGAGGTTTCCCAAAACCACCTTTTCTCCTCTGCTGGGCCTGGGTCTGAGGAGCTGCCCCACTTTGCCCTCCCCCCATCTGTTCCAACATGTGGTTATTGTCCTCACTGATGTCATACAGTGTCCCAGTCTTTTTGCAGCCCTCACAGCGCATGCATGTAGCGGAGCTGGGCCGGCTGCCTCCTGCTGAGGAGCCACAGCTCATCCCACCGTAACCACTCCCATGGAGGGACATCTGTTTGCCCCCTGCACCCCGACAGTTTCTGCACTCCCACTCTCCCCCAGCCAGACCAGAGCCAGCGGTCTTTGGGTCAGGCTTTTTGGGTTTACTTTTGAGGAAGTCGTCCACTGGAACCAGCGAGGTGCAGGTGGGGACTCCTCCATCTCTGTTGGCAGGGCCCTCAGTTAGGTCCACATGCTCCCACTGAGGGACACCCTCTTTGGGCCTAAACTGGTCAAGGTAAAAGTCTCGAACACTTTCTTTCTCCCTGAAAAGGAAGGTGTTACCATCATTACCTCCTCTTTTACGCTCTGAGGGCAGAACAGGCGGTGGTGAGACAGATCGATGGCCGTGGTAGTGATGATGGCTTATGTGGTAGGGCTTCCTCCTGTACCCAAGTTCAATCTCGTCCAGCTCACGTCTGGACTTAGCTGAGGCGGGCCTCTTCTTCAGACTATCGCGGTACTGTTTGCGTTTTTTGGCATTGCCCTCTAGGTTTCCATATGTAACAGTATGAGTGGAAATATCTGATCCATCCGAGCGAATATTGCCATCTTCTTCTCCTCTACCACCACAGTAGCTAGGTCCTGGGATGTATGTAGAGCTGGAAGCCCCTCCTTTAAAAGAGAACTTGCCATAGACATCGGGCAAGGCACTCTTGAAGCCCTGGCTGGAAGGAGGAGTCTGTGATAGCAGGTCAAACTTGCTCATGTTTCTGTGGGTGAGTGCTGAGCAGGGCTGTGTGGTGAAGATGGGGGCTACACCTCCTCCCAGGCTCTCGCAGTCAAACATGCCCCCCTCCAAGGAGCTAGCACTGCCCAGACTGTGAGGTCTGCCTGGAGGAGGCCCACTGAGACCCAGAGAAGAGCCATGGTGATGCATGTAGTGGTCCTGGTACAAGTTGCTGTCTTTCATGTGGAGATTACCAAACGTCCTCTCCACCTCGCTGATGTAGTCACTAAACATGTTGTCCTCAGGGAGATAAGGGGGTTTACAGTCTGAATGTCCAGCCAAGCTGCGGCGGTGCTCAGAGATATCGTAGACAGAAGATTCTCTGCGAATAAAATCCAACGCACTGTGAGGGGAGCCATTCACTCCTGACAGCGATGCCATGTTCTTGGCCGTGCGTAAGAGACGCATGATGTTGGAATGGGTGTTGTTCATTGTAGCGGATGGTGAGTTCAATGCTGAGCTGCTCTTCTCTTCAATCTGCACCCCATGTATGCAACTGTAGATACCCTATAGGGGAAGGGAACAGACAGAGTTATCAGTGAGATATACTACATGAATAAAGGAGACACATCAGTGACACATGAATTCTGAGGGTACAGTTGTGTATTAGTGCAAAATAAACCTTAGAAAAAAAGCAAAAACATAAGACAAAGTTGCACTTTTGGCAATAAGTCTAGACACTTAAGAGTAAAGTGAAAAGAGCTCCATGGGATAATGCTGTCAATATCCTACAAAATCAGTAATGAAGGAGTAATAGTAAAAGTGCGCATTAGATTTTTTGATCTGATTTGGGTCTGTGAATTGGAACGAGCAGCAGCAGCATTCAGGAGATAGTGTAGTGGGACAGCACATGATGGATAAAGGCACAGGGGCTGTAAAAACCCCTGAGTCCAGCTGGTCAATACCTTGAATCAATGTGATTAGAATTCAGCCCAACAATATCCTGGGGCAGTTATTAAACACCTCAGTAGCAGTACGCCTTCCTCAGCACAGTAGCAAGCCCTGGGAAACGGCATCTCTACCATCCTCTGACAACAAGACAAACGGCTCCATTTGAGTTCAGTGATGTACCATACAATATGCAGATAAAAATGGCAGCGAAGTGGGGACAAACAGGGCATGACAGATGGGATTTCCAGGAATTGAATCAATTAAAAAAAAAGATTGTACTTTGTTTCTCAACACATTTGGGAAAGTAAATATGTGCTAGCGGTCATCTTTTCAAATACAAAGCTGACCGTGCGTGACCCTTTAGTAGTGTTGAGGTCAAGACTTTGCTCAGGAGTCAAAGTTCAGGCATCTGTCAAATGGTTTATCTTGCAAGCCACTGGTAAGCTATGGCTCCTCCTCCTCCTCCTGTTTTCCACGGACACTGGTTTCAGCGAGTTAATTATCTTAGCTGTATGGACAATCTGCATTGCACCAAACACCAACCTTCATCCTTCATTCAGTGCTTGGGTAATGGCATTACTTACTTAATAATAATTATAATTTCACTCTGTTTGCAGAAGAGTATGTAAAGCTATGTAAAGTTTGTCTAGACAGGTTAGCACAACTACCTGCAGAGCATGCTGGAGAACATTTGTGAAATATGTAAATAAATACACACTCCCACCTGCTTGCTTTTAGCACTTTTTCCTCGCTGCTTATTGGAATGTGGCATCTCATCTGTGCTGTCAGTTTACATAATTATCACTCTATCTGTTTGCTTTGTCCTAAATTCACCTGTCCTCTTTGGCTTGGCTAGTCCAGGAATTGCCTCTCCTTGGTTGGTTTTGACCTTAAATTTGGTGATGTTTTCTTTCTTAGACACTATAAATAAGCAGCAGAGATGAAGACGGTAATAACATTGGACATTTGTCAAAGTAGTTTGCTACTCTGTATTCAACAGAAAGGTGGTTTGCTTTGTAATCCTTTACCACCCAGGAGTCTGAGGGGTGTGGGATTTCACTGGTGTGTGAGTGGAGCTAAGAGAGGACCCGCGAATGCATACAAGTACCAGTGATGTAAGAATACATCAAGATTCGACTCACGGCACACTACTAGTATTTATTGCAATATTCTGGGGAGTCTTACAAAATTATAGTTTCTCCCTTTAAACATTTCAGACAAGTTGTAAGTGTTACTATTACATTCATTTTTAACCAGTTTAAGATTTGTAATATTTGACTGCATGTTGGCTACCCTGAAACTCACCTAGTTAAAATCACACCAAATGCCTGTAGTTGGACACCTTTGCATTTGAACACTTGATATATGTTAACACAAGGATTATTTATAGCAAAGTTTAAAATTTTCAACTCTGGCTCAAATATTGTTGTGTTCAAAACGTGGGGTGGAAAAATTGGACTGGCCTAATGCACATTCCCTATAAACTTTGCATGCATAAACGTAATGTATTTAAGCAAAAGAGCTAAGTTGATATCTTCTGACTGCCTATGATAATATTGCATGACGACACAATAGGACAGTATACACATCCAGAATGAGTACAAACTTTTTCCAAACAGTGAGCTTATAAGGAAATTAATGTAATCTTTTTCCACAATCTTCACCAATTCACAAAGTTTTAAATAGCCCATATTTATTGGTGCATAGACCTCTAGTTCACTCTGCATGCCGACATTATAACAAAGGCCAGATTGGTGCTAGTTTTCATTTATTTGGGGAAAATATAAATAAACAAACAGACTGTATAACAGATTACATCAACTTCTGTGAGGATGCAGCTGTCCCCACATGCACTGTCTGCTGTTACCGCAACAACAAGCCCTGGATCACCAGCCAGCTGAAGGATTTACTTAATAAGAAGAAGTGGACCTTCATCTCTGGTAACAAGGATGAGATGAAGAGGGTTCAGCAATAGCTGAAGGTCCAGCTCAGACATAGTCACAAAGCGAGGCCTAAGGCAAATCTCCAGCAAAACAACACCAGGGATGTGTGGCAAGGGATGAAGGCCATCACAGGACAATCGCCCGGACAGGTCAAATCTACTCTTTTTTTGTGGGGTTTTTTGTCACCTGCGCAGGTGAGAAGAGAGCTGGAGAGGGTTTATCTAAGCAAGTCTCTTGGACCAGATCAAGTCAACCCACATTTAATCTGTAATCTATCTCTTTCACCAGACACACTCACACCTATAAAGTGTTAAGGGCTCTGTGAGGATATTATTTTTTGATCTCTCCAATGCCTTTAATACAATCCAGCCCTTTCTGGTGAGTGAGAAGCTGCTGAGGCTTCAGGTGTCAGCTAATCCATTGTCTCCTGGATTACTGAGTACCTACGAAGCAGGCCTGGACACCCTTTCTGATACTGTGGTAAGTAATGTTGGAGCCCCCCCAATGTACAGTCCTGTCTCTGTTCCCGTTCAGTCTGTACACTTCTGATTTCCAGTACAACTCCGAGTCCTGCCACCTGCAGGAGTTCTCTGATGACTCTACAGAGGTAGAGGTAGGGTGTATCAGAGACGGATAAGAGCTGGAGTACAGGGCACTGACTGCAAATTTTGAGAAGCAGTCCCAGGCAAACCATCTGCTCCTTGTGTTAGAATTAACAAGATCAATGAACTCGTGACTGACTTCAAGATAAAGAGGACACCAGTGGAGCCCGTCACCATCCAGGACCACGGTGTGAAAATAGTGGACTGCTACAAGTATCTTGGTGTCCATGTGAACAACAGGCCGGACTGGAGGGACAACTGTAATGCTGTACACAAGAAGAGCACGAGCAGACTCTACTTGCTGAGAATGCTCAAGTTAGTGGAGATCTTCTACCAGTTTGTGATGGTCAGCGCCCTGTACTTCACTTTGGTCTGCTGAGGTAGTGGCATCAGTAAAAGGGACGAATTGACAAATGGATCCATAGAACTAGTCTTGTGACCGGCTATGAGCTGGAGGCATTTGTCACAGTGAAAGAGGACACTGGACAAACTGCTCTCCATCATGGGCACTGCTGCTCACCCACTGCACCAGACTATAGAGGGACAGAGGAGCTTATTCTCCAACAGGCTCCTACAACTTGGCTCAAAGCTTGGCTCAAACAAAGGAGATACTGGACTACATCCATACCATTCTCCATACAATTGTGCAACAACTCACCTTTATGTAACAGGTAACCCTATGTCCTGTCAGTCATTATATCATTGTATATCATCTCCTATGACCTCGTCTATAAAGCTGAGATTTAATAATTTATTTTTCTATTTTGTTTTGACTTGTACATATACATGTATACAATTATGTGTTAGCTGACACTTGTCTCTTGCAATCTGTTTTGCTACTTATTTAGAATTTATTATTACCATTCATATTTTTTTACTCTTTATTGTACTCATATTGTAATGAGCTACTGTGTCCAAACAATTTCCCAATAAAGTTTGTCTAAAAACAAACTACCTATAGCTGACTCTTATATACACAGAATTCAGAAAGCCTGCAGTCTCACCTCCCAAATTGTATGTGCTAGAATAACATGAAGTGAGTAATTACTACACTAATACATTTATTGTTCCCATCTAAATCAGTATAATTAATTAATAGCAGCAGTGCAGGTGGGGCAGTAGGAGCAGGTAGCTGGGGGAGAGAGGAGTAGACCGATAAACCTTGTCCAACAACACGTGATGCAGGCCAACCGTGACAGATGTTTCATTTTTTTACACTGAGGGCTTAAGCATTAATTGTGGTGATACGTTTATTGGATTACGCTGTGAAATTAAAACAGCAGAATCAATTGTGGTGGCAGAGCCGCAGTGGAGAGAATAGAGAGAAATGGACCATGTAAGAACAGAGGAACAGCCTTGGGAGCACTGCTTACACCACTGGAGGAGTCAGGTGGGTTGATCAGATGAAATTTCAAACTGTGTGCCAATGCAATAGGGCAAAGAATCTAATTTTAATCAAAATTGTTATTAATTTCTAAACATGAGTGATATATTTGGGTCTTTTTAATCGAAGGTTCGACAGCTAATCCTCTCAGTCAGACCTCAGTCAGACTGTGCGATTAGGAGAAGAGTTTAGATTAGGGTTTTCATAATTAGATGAAATACAATTTAATTGCAAATCATGAATGATCAACATGAAAAAACAAAAAATCCTTTTTTGGTCATATTGCCCAGCTCTACAATGCAGTCTCAGTAGAGTGTTACATTTATTAAAGACTGTAAAATAACTGTTATTATTGCAGCTGAATGCAACAGCACTGAATATAATGCTGTGCTAAGTGTTAAGCAAAGATGGAACGTTTGTTGTTCTACAAGGTCCATCTCCCTTACTATGTACTATGATAATGAACCCTCTCAGAGAACGTCTCCTTTGAATATTTTAACATACTGAATAATGGGCTTGCATTGGTCCACACACGCAGCTGTCACATTGTTAAAAAGACAAAAGTCATTTCTGTAAATGAGACCGATTGCTGAATGTTGCACAACGCATAATTACCGTTGGAATCAGGCCAGTACATATTCTAATGATGTAATAATCAAAAGCAACAAAACCCAGGCCTGTCTGTGGAAATGAGAAGTCAGCTGACATTTCACCGACCGATATTTTATGCATCTTTCACACAAATGAGCTGAGGACACGCACGTACAGGCGTAAACAAGGCGGCATAAAATTAACACCACAGAAAATAATCAAAGTTGGGCACTGGAGCGGAATATTGCATTGGAGAGGGAAAGTGTGAGCCTGCGTTTTCCACTGTAGCCTTGCTCTGGTTTGGCTATAGAGGTAGAGGCTGCATATCAAGTGTTATAGGAGAGCGCGTGCACAGTGTGACTCTGTGCTGTAAATTAGCCACGTGCTCATGCCTGCAGCGGTTCACCTTCAGAGCCACAGTGAATTACACTAGAGCCATGTCAAAACAATTGGAATGCAAATCAAATACCTCTGGGGTGACTTTGGTCTCCTGGGATCCAGTAATCTACCCTCTCCAGTTCTGTGCTTCACTTCTGTTGAGTGAAGTATTGATTTTGGCTCAACATTTTGTAAATATTTACCCTCATGACACAAAGAAAGCCTGGTTAAGTGTCAAAACAAAAGGAGGCAGCCTCTCTATCCAAGTGGACTTTACAAGTGCTGCAGAACAAGCCATAAGAGCAATTTTAGATGATCTTTAATCTTGAGATGCTCTCTAAAAGATAATCATTGAAGTGTAATGTCAGTTATTAAAGTGAAAATAAACGTAATGCAGCTGAAAATGTCAAGGATGAATTGTGTAGGTGACTTAGTGATCCAGAGGTATTGAGCAGAACGTCTTTTGGTTTAGCAGTAGTAGAAATTAAAGTTGTAAAAATATTTCTTATCCTATTGTCTTTACAATGTTAAACTAATAAAGGGAAACAGGGAAACATCTGGAGAACAGAGTATTTTGTAGAGGAAAATTTTGGAATGATGCCCACTCAGTTATTGTCACTGTACTAGGATATCCTGTTCCTAAAACACAACTGGCTATGTATTCTGGACGTGTCACGAGGAATATTAGAATTCTGTAAAAAGGACATGAACAAAAATGGTGTGAAACACCTGTAAGTAATACTAGGATGGGAATTGTGAATGGAGTTAGACGAAGTTCCCGTTCTCACCCTGCTTATAGAGAAGACAAATCCAGGCTGTCCTGAACACACGCCCATGAAGCAGAAGCGGAGCTGCCAGTAGAACCAGTGCTCACAGATGAAAGTGATGAGGGACAGAGCCATGGCAGCACCCAACATGTAGAAGACTCCAGCCATGTTGTCTACGTCCAGCTGGCTGGACATCACCTCGTTCTTCTCGTGGTGGCAGATTCCAGTCAGCCACAAGGATTCCAGCTCCTCCATCTCACCTAAAAAGAGTGCAACAAGCTATCAGCAATCACAAGACAGCAGCATGACCAAGTATCTCAACAAAGAGAGACTAAAACACAGGCAAATGAGTAAGGTGCAATGGTATTAGGATTAGAGTTAGGGTAACCCTAACTCCGTCCTTTCATTAAGTGCAATGTCTAGACACATAATATCACCTTCAGATTGAGACATTGAACTTGGTGAAAGGACAAAGACGAAGAAAGGCTGAGGCTTAAATCTAGAGTAGCCCACTAAAATACAACATTTAAAGGGCCCATATTACACTATTTTCTCTATGTTACAATGTTGTATCCTCATTAAAAACATACCATTAGTTGTGTTTTATGTCATTCACTCATGTTTAAACCACATCCCCTGTATATTTAGGCTGAGCTCTCCAACAGAAAACACTCTGTGGTAATACTCCATAGTACTAGTGATAATACTCCATAGTACTAGTATTCCAAGGTGTTTTTAAACTCCATACATCTTCAGTAGAATCATTTGGATGATTTCAGCCTGGGAAAAGGCTCTATTCACACTTGCTCACAAACCAGGAAGATGAAGCAATTACAATTTCCAATGTAGTTACCAACACAGGGCTCGTCTATCAACTATGATATGCATGGTTAAAATTGTTAATTAGTCGAACATAACAGAACGCTACAATGACATGTAGATGAAGAAAAACTCACATTTTTCCTAGATTTTTTTAGACAACTACCGCAAATAGTGCTTGCTGGAAGTTGTACCTGCTTCTTTCCAAGCATCTTCCTGGTTAGTGACGTTGAATAGAGCCTATTGCCGATCTCTACTGAACTAAAGGTAAGCTGTTAATTTAAAAACCATGACTACATGACATCACAAGGTGGAACAGAGAATTTTAAGCCTTGGAGAGATAGACAGATTAATAATAAAGTGAATGAAACCACACACAACTCAGGTATGTTTTTGAGGAGGTAACATTATCACATGGATTAAAGCTCAAAAAAGTCAGATTCCAATTGTGATTGAAAACATTTTTGACCTCTAAAATAAAGTAAACCCGTATTCAGCATTTGTATCTGAAATTCTGTTCAAGCTGATGAGGTAACACGACAGAAACAGGCTAACAGGAGGAAGAACACCATTTGGATGAGCTAATAAAAACAATAGCAAGAAAGTAGTGAGAAAAAGCCAGAACAATGGCAATGATGAGTTTCACATTACAGAGGGATTGAATTAAAGGCTATTAAAAGATAAGGGTGAAGAGTATGATGTAATAAAAGATGGAAATGGAGGACACAGGAAGAATGATGCAACACAAGGGAAGAAGACACACAGACGGGAATGAGCAGGGCTGATATTTGGAGAGGAGAAGCTGAACAGGAAGAGACACACATGCCACTGGTCAAATGTTAATTAAATCAAACCTATTTGCTGCAATTTGGGTTATACACAGTGTGCCAGGGAACACGGCTTTAGTTATGTTTAAGGTGGAGCTATGTTGGAGAATGGTCCCTGAGCCGGGCTATTTTGTGGGTCACCTTCAGTTTCATCACGGGCTGCTCTCTTTCAAAGCCGACTGGTGCACTACAGACGCTGCTTAATTAATCATCCAGTCAGCTGCTGTCTCTGCACATCAGCCCTAGTATGGCAACAACGCTTTGGTATAATCAGAGCTCAACAAAGCACGGTAGCCACTCAAATTGGACTGAGATGTTGTCTGAACTATTGCATACAGTGGTCTATATTGTAATAAAAAAAAAAATGCTTCCACCAAGTGACTTATCATGATACCCTGTTACATCAACCTACTAGAACAAATGAAAGCCACCTCAAAAAACCATCAAATATATAACTGATGTGTTGCTATATATATATATATAATATATAAAATATATTTCTGTCTGTTTCACACTGTACATGCCAGAGGCTGACCCATATTCACACACTGTCAAAATGCACCAGGAGCTATGCTGGCACCCCTAAGTGGGACGCAATATAGTGGGCCCCTGAGGGCCCTTGGTTCTGGATGCTCACAACACAATGGATCAGGCCCAACTAAACTAGCTACAGCTCATCAAACTTCCATTGCATTGTCCTGTCTTAGTTGTCATGTAGTGTATATTAAAATGGGATATTATAAAACAAGGCTATGGAAGCAGAGTAGGTGTCAACAATGACATTTCAGTATAATTAAGAATTTCACATAAAGTGAATAGTGTTTGGTTAGATGGCTCCAGCACATTACAATTCACTGGTCGCTCGATCTCAAGTTCATTAATGTTGCTTCTCAATATGACAGGAAAGAAGTGCATTTCAAAAGAACAAGCCCCGGAGAGCTTGGACGTTCTCCCATAAAAGGCAATCTCTATCGTCACATTACAACACAGTGCAATCTACACAAGCTGTTTCTGGAATTAAGGCTATGGAATTTATCTCAACAGCTGTAAATATTGTCTTTTTAAAGGGATGCCAGCTGACTAATTTAAATGTGTTTAGAAAACCCACCTGCTTTAAATAAAAGAATAAACTTAAATAAAAGCTATGCTTAACGTAACAATTCAATCTTATGTGATAGATTATACATTTATTCAATATGCAGATTGGAGCATACCCCACATGGTATGGATTTTTTGCTTTCATTTAAAAGAGTAAAAGATGGAGGCTGCTGCTTACCATCTCCAAACAGCTGAAGAATGGCCAGGTCCACAGGTCTTTTCCAAAGTGACTCCTTCTGGATAGCGATGCCATAGCCAGTGGTGGCAAAGATGTAGCCACTGCCAATGGTCACCAGCTTGCAGCCCTCATCCCTACCAGCCATGTAGTTCAGTACGGCTGCATCGTAAATGAAAGCATCTAGTTTGCTGATGACAAAAGAGCACGGAAAATATAGGTTACAATTAATTACCATTTAGAAGCAAGGCATCGCAGCTTCACCATTCCAATTAACTTGCTAAATAGTGCTAAGCTGCTGATAAGTGTAATAGACTTCCGCTTGGTTTGCCAAAGGCTGGAGCTGGCACACAACTGAGCAAAGAGGATGAAACTGTGGTGAAGAGAAAATAGTTTGGACTAATTTTAGGTTATTGTAGACAGATTGAGTGGATGTGTGTTCACGCTTATGTGTTTAAAAGATTTGGCTGTACTTTATACAGTAGTCCTCACCCGGCCTTCAGACTCTGCAGGGCCTCATTCACATTCCTCTGATGAAACTTGGTCATGTATGAGTGCATCTCAGGATAGTTGTTCCTAATGTTCCTCTCTGTGCTGCCGTTGGGGACTGTACCAAACCGGAAGGGGGGTGAAAAATCATTGGGACTCTGAAACTAAATAATCAAAAAAAATAATTTTAATAATACATGTTAATACGCTGTACTGCTAAAACAAAAAATCCAGTGTTCATTGTTACCTTTTTGTCGGATAGACCAGTCACCTGGTCTACATACTCCTCCTGGATCATAAAAGCAGCCAGGTTGGCAGTGTAAGAGGCCAAAAAGATGACAGCGAAGAAGGCCCACACAGACACCATAATCTTACTGGTAGTGCCTTTAGGGTTTTGCACAGGAACTGAGTTGTTAAAGACCAGACCCCATAGAAGCCATATGGCCTTACCGATGGTAAAGGAGGGACCGTGGGGCTCTGAAAGAAGCATAGGGCACTGTTAAACTTTTCTACACACACATAGAACAGCACAAAGCCCTACTGCAGCCATCTCTCAATAGGGTTGTATATGTGCAAAAAAATAACTGTGTGGGAATGCGTGAAACTCAGGCCAGTGTGTGTGTACATGAAGTCTTTGTTCTTGGAAACCCAGCTTTGCCTTGATCCTCTTAGTGAAACTATAACATTCAAAAAATTTAAATTAAAAACATATTTTCTGGAGATCCAATGGCTAGAGTTCCACAAGGAAATAAAACACCAAAAACACAAGGAGGAGCACTTTTATTCCAGAACATGATGAAGGATGAGAGAAATGAAATAAGATAGACGTGGTTATATATAGCCACATCGGAGATGGGAGAGGTAGGAAGACAATGATTTTCCCTTTTTGTTTCCCTTCATTTCTTATCTTTTTGGTTGCAGAGATCTAACACAACACCACAACCTGACTGTCAGAGTTGACATGTGATTTCAGGAAATATGTTAATAAATGCAAATAGCGTTATTAAGAAAATCTGCAAGAACTGTACGCTTAGAGACACACCTGTAAATAACAGAGAGGCTGAAGCAGAGGAGGAAAATAGAATAACTCGGCCAGGCTGCTGTATGATTGCACATGTTCTATGTTAATCATTGTGAATGAAAAGTACCTTAAGGACAAAAGTGACAAAAAGCCTGATCTCGTCAGATCTCAGAAGCTAAGCAAAGCCAGGCCTGGTTAGTACTTGGATAGGAGATCTCTGGGAAAATCAGGTGCCACAGTGGGGTGGGGGTGCCAGTAGTGTTCTTAGGCAAGACACTTACCCACATTGCCTTGTATGAAAGGGGTGTGTGCGGGAGTGATGGTGGTGGTCGGAGGGGCTGATGGCGCAGATTGGCAGCCTTGCTTCCGTCAGTCTGCCCCAGGGCAGCTGTGTCTAACATAGAAGCTTACTACCACTGAGTGTGGAATGTATGAACAATGAACTGTAAAGCACTATGGGTGTCTTGAAAGGCACTATATACATGGAATGATAAATTAATTAATGATTACAAAGCATTAATGTGTGGTCTGTGCCCGCACCTTCCACAACATTACTCATACAGCACTTTTGCTTAAGATCTAATCCGCCTACTGACACACAAAATTCTCTTGTTTTATAGCTTATAGACATGCACACTTGCAAACATGGACATTTCACTCAAGAGCCAGAAATAAATAACCTTATTACAGCATGGTCACAATAATGAATATGAGAAAACAAGTTTGTTACAAGTTTGTTATTTGTTTGTTATTTGGCAGACTTCTTGCAATACTCCCATAGACTGGAGCATAGCTAGCATGTTAGCTGTGTCCATTTATATATACAGTCTATGAATACTCCTGAAAAACATGAATACTGTAGTTGCATGTGCAAGTGGACGTTGGACAGTCTTGTATGATGTAAAATTGTATGATGTATATAGGGCCACTGTGGGTCATCTACATTCACCACCACTGGCAACAGGTAACTGTGTGCACGTGTGAGTGGAGCTTGCTCACCTCGACCATCGGCCAGACAGCGGTTGTAGCCCACAGGGCTGAAGTATTCAAACACAAACACAGCCACTGCTGACACCAGCAAGAGCATCACGAACATCATCACCCACACATCTGCACTGAAGGGCTCTGGAGGGTGCAGCACACATGAAGGCAGAACAGAGAGCACATAGGGGAGGGGGTAGAATAAACAAGGGGTGAGACAGAAAGCAAGTAAACCAAAAAGGAGAGTTAGAGAAATATGAAATATGCAAATATTGTGCAGTAGATTGAGGAGAGAAAGGATGAGTGAGAGAAAATGAGTAGGAGTGGGAAATGTAAAAGCAGAGGGCAGAGAGACACAAAGTTAATAAATACATTGAGCATATCTTTGTGTACTCAAGTGCCCCTTTAAAAGTGAGAAATACAACCATGATAGCTTCTAACTGCTTTCTAACTGCCTGTTACACATTAGTAACATAACATACACACAATTTATGGCAGCTGAAGGCCAAAGCTTCAGCCCTGAACTGGTCTGTAACACCCTCCTCCAGCTCTGCATAGATGGTCAATCCTCACCTAAGAAGGCAGAAGGCGAGACTGTGCCATTGCTCCGAGAGACCATAACACTGATGCCTGTCTCAATGAAGGGCACGGAAAAGTCAATGACCTCTGACCTCTCTTCATTGATTGTCAAGGAACCAACAGCCATGTGTGCGTTCTTTACCACCACCTATAGTTCAAAGAAACAAAAGAAAATGAACTACTATTATTAATCCACAAACTGTAAAATGCATGTTTTCAAATGCTGGAGAGAGATTTTAAATTTGTTTTTGACAGTAAATGTTGATGGAATTAAGATACACAACAGTAGGATACATTAGGATACATAAAATACAAAAAAGTCAAATATAGAATTTTACAAAATTTCTTCTAAAGTTCAACTTTAAATTGTTACAGACATCAATACATTTTCAATTCATCAATTAAAGGGGTTTGATGGTTGAATAAAGTTTTTGGCATAGAAAAAAAATTGAAAATGGGCACAGAGAAAACAAAGTTGAAGCAACATGAGGCCATCTCAGAGAAGTTGAAGTGGACACTGAATAACGAAAGAAGTAGGAAGAAAATGGGTTACTGCAGTGGGTCACGACTGCTCGAAATAGATGCCCCAGTGATTCTCCTGCTCCTCTACCTGCCCCCCTCCATCTTGTACCTTGGCAAATGTGGTATATTTAGCCCCAAATTTAGGAGCCTAGAGCATGAGGAAAAAATGGGACAGGACTGTCATAGGGCACTGTATGAGTGATCTCTGTTCTTCACCTGTGATCAGTCCTCTACAGCCCTGATGCATATTAGCTTTTTAAATTATGCGTGGAGGTATTTTGAGCTCTTTGTATTTGCTCTGTAGAACTGTAATGTGAGTGCGTGAATGTCTCTCTGGGTAAGGCAGCAAGTCCATCCAGCAGTGTACTCACTTCCTCTCCCTGTGTTTGGCTCGCTCCAGCTCCCTCCCACATCTTGTTCTTGCAGCGCTGTGAAAGTGACCCATGTGGGTGTAATTGAGAATGAGTGTTCGTGTGTTTGTGTCTGGAATGTCTTTATGTTCCTCTGTCAGTAAGGTGGAATCTATGTAATTAAGTTTACCACATCTAATTGTTTTGCTTAGGAGAGGACGATCCTCTACAGGTCAGTGGTATTTCAGATCAGGTGACCATGAAATATTTAAAAAAAAATGTTTGTTTTGTTTTTGGGGCTTTGCCAAAGAAAACTGTGACATCACTCTGTAGATTTTTGGTTAGTCTTAAAACTTTCAACTTTCTTATTGTCCCAGTTAAATTGCAGGGAAGTGTCATACCGACATATACAATCAATTGAATAATACACTATAAAATTACACTAAGCCACACCTTAAACTTAGCTCAACAGTGCAGACATACTGTACATTTCACCACAACTGATCCAAGCTAAGAGTCTAGCTCTTTCTCCATTAAGAGACTGAGTTCTGGCCAACTTCCAAACTCACAAAGACATGAATTGATCTGGTTAGACAGAGCCGAAAAGGAAGCAAAGTGGCGTACGTATGCTATTTGCACATAGGGGAAATGACTGTCTAAATATGGTGGCTAATTGCCTTGATGTTTTACCCTCAGGAGACATGGTTAGTACACTCAGAAACATCCCTTCTCCATAGTGACCAGTCGTCTGTGGAGGTGAGAAGTGCATTGATATGCTTTTAGCTTGACTGACTTTTACTGCAGAAGAACATTTTGAATGTCCAGTGCCTGGTGACCATAGGTTGAGTGAAGAACTGATATGAGACATGGAACGCCCATAAACATTAAAAGTTATTTTGGTGTAGAAGATCTTCATATTCTTGTGTGGGATATTTGAAGATGATTTCAACTTGTCAACAGGAGGATAGACAGAGTGCCTCTACATCCTGTGACCTTTGGGGTTCTATTGATCTGTTTCCCTTTTCCCTTCATTAACAAAGCTAAAGTCAGACCAAGAGCAGACTGTTGGCACAGGCTGAAGTATGAGAGCTACGAGGCAGCGTACCTGGAGAACAGTGGTCACTGGAGACTTTTTAGGGTGCTAAGTGAAATGTCGCAGCTGAATGAACTGATGCACCTCTAGGTAAAGTGCTTAGCCTGGATGGCATGAGTGTTCTGCCTGCCGAGCAGAGGCTTGACCCGGAAAAGAACGTCATAATTCAAGGTATGAAAATACACTTCAAAGATGAAATGAACCCTTAAGGCAACCTCTGTGGAAACTAAAGATAGCACAATATAGGGCCATTGAGCTGTTTAATAACTGTACATAAGTGCACAATCTGAACTATTCTTTCTCACAAAATTAGTTTACGGTAGCATTTTTTTTCTTAAAGTAAGTATGTACAGAGCTGTGGGCATGTATGAGGGAGTGTATGAGGGATGGGTAGTTTTTGCAATCTAATTAAATACATAACACAATAAAAACTTTAGTGAACCTGTATTCCAGTGTCCTCACCTCCCCCACCATGCCATTCCATGTGCCATTGATCTTCTTGCCGTGTTTGCCGTTTGTGACCAGGTAAAGGTCATAGGTGAACTTGACAGTCTTGGCGATCTTCTTGAGGATGTCGATGCAGAATCCCTTACAGCAGCGCTTGATGTAGATGCCCAGCTCCTTGGTCCCATTGCTGCATAGGCACAGGAACAGACAGATAATCGTTTAAGTAGCGGCTCCTGTCTGAAATGACCTGCAGCGTTAATTGTGCTGGTGATTTGGTGAGAGGGGTGCTGTCACTCTGGCACTGATGAGGTGTGAGCTCATTGGGCTCCTGGCTCTGTTCAAGCTGCCACGGGACATTAACATCATTACAGGCCATATTGCACTTGCCAGGTGTTCTCTTCATTCTTGGCTACTTTTAAATAGACGTGGGTCAGTGAAAGATTCTGACAACCTGATAACCTTAAAGACATTAAGCCAACACTACATTTTAGCGTTGAATTAGAAAGTGTAAGATTTCAGAATTGGCGTTGTATCATTAAATGATGGCTAACAGTGTGGAGACCATTTTGGATTGATATAGAACATAAAATATATATTCTATGTGTGATTAAAGACAATCACCACTAGTTCAACTATGTAAAAAAATTGACAAATATCAAAGCAGTGATCCTTACAGTCCTTTGACCTGCTTCCGGCAGGGCACAGTGTTTCGCATACAGGTGCCGCTAAGTGGATCCACGTCCTCTACAATGACAAACGGAGCCTCCTCCAATGTCACAATGGACAGGTGGTCATCCTCCCTGGTCGCCGCACCCCCGTACAGTTCATAGCGAGGCCACACATGGTATTTCATGGACAGGGAGCCATTTTCCCACTTACCCACCTGCCGAGGAAAGTAGGGCAGACAACATTATGTTTCGAAAAACAGAGCATGGTTAACTAAAGATGTAATGGAACACAAGGTTAACCTGAAGGACAAGAAATAACAAGAAAATTGCTATAAAAACAAATAAGGCAAGTTATGTGTTAATCCAATCTACTTTATTCAATTACACACTTAACCTATACTGCCCTGATCTTAAGTTCTTCAGAAAACTGAGAGACCAGTTCCCCCAGATTCAGAAATAACATGCAAACTATACACAGAAATCCACTAACAATGAGGTCGCTAATCTATAGAGGGTCTTGTGGGCATATAAGAGTCCTTAAATATGGACAAAGTATTGAGGCATAACCCACTCTTAAATCTCTCCTCCTAGTAGTGTCAGGTTTCATGTAACAGCCCGGGATTCTGCAGTCCTTTATAATGACTAATAGCTATATTTTATATGTCCATTAAAATACACAGCAATAGCAGGCTTTAGTAAATCACAGTATTAGCTCGAAGGCATCACTTAGAGTACAGTGGTTCTCATTAGGAGAGAGACACCAAGACACATGCCTCTAGCCTCCTCTGTGAACTGCTGCTAATGCAAGTCCGCTGCTTCTCAAAGTTGAAGTGAAGGAGCAGCTAAATTAGAAATGTGTTCTTCAGGGCATTTTAATTTGAGATAAACTTTAGAGAGAGTTTGGTTAAGAGGTATTAAGAGTTTATTTTTTATTTCTAAATGTACTCCAACATTATATAAATTATTCACATAAATCTGTCACATTTAGTATTAATATGCATTTTATTTTGGAATAATAAGAGCCATCAGTGACCTCTACACTAGACAACTATCTTGTCACTATGAGTCCCTGATCATTTTAATCCTCATGTTACCTAGAGGTGAACTTTTGGTCATGCCCCAGAATACACTGACATCTTTTATCTGTGGCTGCAGGAAGACATGGAAATGGATGATCAGCTAATTGGACACACTAGAGTAATGGGAGCTGGGGCAGGACAGAGAGCTGTGACCCAGTGTGTAAAATAAGGTCTGCACAGTCTTTAAATATGCAAATGTACACACATGCACACTCCGCTTCAGGGCGTGCTAACAAACTTGGCAATGCAGCCTGGAGTGGACAAGCTAACACTGTGTATCCCTGGGGCACAATGCTGCCTTCTCCTATCTGGGCAAAAATGCAGAGCCAGACTAAGTGATGGACAGAGAGAAGAAAGAGAACAAAGGCACAGAAGATGAGAAAAAGGGAATTTAGGGTTAAAATCAGCCTGCAGGGGACTAAACAGGACCGTACACAACGCAGTCGACATAACACTTCAATAGGTTGTATAAGCTCAAACTCATTAGGATCCAAGAAAAGTAGTTTGCTGTACAAGTCAGGCTGAGAATTAAACATGAGTAAGGGAGCCAGGGGATGGGGAGAGCGATCGGCCGAGGAGAAAGGAAGGGAAAG